>CM040243.1:138891571-138931001 GCA_022545495.1 Chrysanthemum lavandulifolium
TAAATAATAAATATAAGCATTTGTGTCTATACATGCTACGAAATACTTTTTACGTCCCATATTAAATGTTTAGTTTTGATTTTTAAAATTTTTTTTTTTTTAGTTTTAACCATAAATATTTTTGTATGTGTTATATAATATTTGATGAAAATTATATCAATGAAAATACATTTAAAACTCAATCCATTTATATATTTTGCATCAAATATTTATATAACACAAACAAAAATAATTATGATCAAAGTTAAAAATATATATATATATTTCATTAAAAAACCAAATTGAATATTTGATATAAGATGGAAAGGGTAGTAAATTAAAAGATTAGCTAAATAGTTAATGCTTGAAAGTGTTGATATAATCAACCTTAATGCAACTAGTCAAATCTTATATGTCTAGGTTTTAACCAAATTACAATTACAATTACAATTTTTATATATAATAAAAGAAAAGTTTTTTTAATGTCACCACCCCCTTTCTGACGTCATTTATCACGTCATATATACACGCGTCCTATTTCTGCTGCATCTTGATTTCATCCCTTTTTTTTGGTATCCTCGTATCGTTTATAATGTTTTCTAATATTTACACCATTTTTGTGGCGACTTTATATATTCAACCACCATTACCCAAATCAATTCTAAACGAAACACTCCCATTACAATCATCTGTTTCAGGTATGTTTAATTTATTTTTTTTGGTAAAGGAGTAAGTTTAATTATGTTTGATTCTAATATGTTGTTATATATCCGGCGTTGAGAAGATCCAAATTTTTTATACCCTAATCATATTGGGGTTTATATGACGATTCATATTAGGGGTTTGTTATGATTCTTCATCTTAATTGTAAATAGGAATCAGTTTGGAAACCATCATGTTGTTTCCCACAAGTATCGACTTAATTTGTGAATGGTTAATCACATGTAACATATAATAGTTTATTCGACCACAACTTTCGAATGGTATGTTATAGCGTTATGTATTCTTTGGTTAATTTGTGCTTGTGCTACATGTATATGGTCGGGCTTGATGTTTATCAAATGTTTTAGGCAATTAATCTTTGAAATAGCAAGCAGAATCTTACCTAATCGTTTGGCATAAGTAGTGGTAAGCGAATAAGCTTTGCCAAGATGTTTGGGTTTATAGCTTTACATGATGCAATAAGCGAATAAGCTCCAGAAATAAGTTTACCCAAACAGCCCTTTGTGTGACTCAAATACTATTTGGTTCATTTTTTTTTAATATACATTAATAAATAGGGTATAAATTTTGTAACAAAAATGAAAGTTACAACACTTTTAGTTTAAATCTTTGAATTAGAAACTGATTTTGTTCTTCGCGAGTTGTAAGCTACTTTACTCATACCCGCTTCACCGCTTCTTTATTCACTTTTTATTTGTTAACTTTGCGCCTTTTTCGTCTTTTATTCATCATCAATTTGGTGATGTAATTCAAGTATAGTGATTAGTTATTTTTAGATATTTGGTATATATTTGTAACCGGAGATTTAATTGTGTTGATGAATTAAGACAAATTTGCTACCGTCTGTGTCTTTGTTAGCTCAATCTAACTGCTACTACAACTTACAACAACAGGATATAAGTAGTCATCTAAGACTTGATAAAACAACAACATAGGTGGGTAAGTAGATGAAATATTGGATAGAAGCTTATGTGGGAACTTTAATTTGTGCATTTGCAATGTTGGGTAATAGAGAACTTTGGCTACACCATGTCGCTTATAATCAAGTTCTTATCCAAGCCTTACTTTTAAGGCTCGAGCTAAACTTACTTTCCATCAAGGTATGTAACGATTACTTTTTATAGCCATGATCTTGTTGTAGCCTTGTAGGGTACAACGATTTCCTCTCTTGAGTAAGAAGTTTTCAACATTTGTCATAACTATAACCGAAACACGAGTTTCACTTAATGAAAGAAAAGTTTGAGGTAGGATTCGCCAGGCAATAACCACAAGAATTTTGCTTTGTGTTTCATGATTGTGGTCACTAAGTGTTAGTTTACTTATCCTTAGCAAGGGTTCAAAATATGGCTATTTGTTTTGGTTTGGGTTATTGGATTTTGGTTTCATTTACCTTTATTATGATATTCCTTGCATTTGCCCCATTGGTTGATCTTATTGTACTATAATTTCATGATACAAAAGAATGTAGTGCAACTTTTCTTGGTTAAATTAAGTGTTTCTTAAATAACTAATTGTCAACATGCCTACTAAACTACACAACCTTTTGTTGTTTTTATTTATTTATTTATTTATTTATTTGTTGTATATTGTGGCAAAGAGATGAGTAGCAGAGCTAGTAGGAAGAGTCTGGAAAAAAAGTGAAGGAAAAGCTGGTTTGTTTAGGCACACGGGTGTGTTGCCGTATTGGTTTCTTCGATTGTTGATTGTTGCTCTCAATTAGAAAATACGAATACAATAGGTACAAAGATATCATTTGACAGTTTTGTTTTTTTACGAATGTTTGAGTTTGTTTACGAATATGATATGCTCTAATCAAGCTCATATGAGGGATAATTTTTCATGTTTCAGGTTTGAAGTCAACTTAGAGGGTTACAGCTCCATATATAAGAAACAGAAAAAGGGATTTCCTATGTACATGTTAATGTATTTGTGAGTGAATTTCAATGCTAAGGAGGTGTTACTGCATATTATTTGGCACCCATCGATGAGCATTTATCAGTAAATTGTTGTGAAAGACCCCTTTTGTTTACTTTAAGGGAAGCGTAGTTGTTGGTTACTTTGTTTAGCCTTTCATTCTTGGTGGTGTTGCAAGATATTTTAGCCTTCCAAAAAATATTTACTTGCATCAAGTGATGGAAATCTTAATTGAATGATGATGTGTGGGTGGTGTCTGATAACGTCTTCTACAAAAAGTATATATATTGTTAAATTTTTCAAAGTAATATTTTAGCTATTGCATACATCATTTAAATATTTACAACTCATATGAGCTAACTCTTAAAATTACTTGTATAATGACTATTTACGACACTACTATTTCCTAATTGATATGTCTTTACACACTTTATAAAGCTATCTTGATTGGTCTTATCTTTTAAATAGAGAACTATAAATTGCGCTCTTCTTTTTGTGTATTGCTTCACTGCAAATTGACTGTTTTGTTAGAGAACTAAGTTATATTAGTCTCCACTTCATTAGACCTTGACGACAATTTTATGTGTGTTTTACATTTGACTATTCAACAAGAGTCAAGGGCAATCTCTATCCAATGTTGTAATTTTCTTTGCATTAACTTTATTCACATGAACAACTTGATGTTGGTGTTTCTTCTATTAAAAGTCGCAGAGGATTGAAGGTGTTAATCTACGACGACGAAGACTGCCAAGTATCAAGCATAAGTTGTTTTATCAGGGCGTTGGTTATTTTTTATTTCTATGTATGCCAATCCCTTTAAATGGTAATAGCTCATAAGTTATATAAGCTCATAAGCCTACTTAATATATAAGGTAAGACAAACACCCGGACATGTTTTATGGATGTTTTAGTTTAAAAGTAATACACATGTGTTTGTAATTTAAAGCGGGCGTATGATATTTTTTAATGTTACATAAGCTTATAAGGGGTGTTTCTTTTTTCCTTTATTCCCTCTTAATAGATATAAATGTGGGCTCAAAATACTTATTCTTTTTTAATTGATAGATACACAAATTTCTCTCTCTCTCAATTAAGTGGCTAATTAAGACCTTCAAAACTAAACACTTAATTTAGTAAACACCCCCTTAAATCTGCTTAATTATGTAAAGCAAACACCCTTATATGTCTGGTGAATGTTTTATTTTAATCAAGTTATATGTTGTATTTTTCAAGTTATCTCTAATTGTAGTTTTTTAGTTGACCCCCGCAAAACCCGCGGGTCTATAGTCTAGTTACAACTATATACAATAATGAATCGGGTATTCTTTGTTCATTTAAAAAAAAAAAAAAAAAAAAAAAAAAAAAGGTATTGCCAATATTTAAAAGGGTTCAGGGAGATAAAGTTTAATTAATCCCCTAAATTATGGGTAGTTTAGTAAGGTTAGTTATTAATTTTAAATTTTACCATTAAACAATCTTTATATAATAAAAGAATCGTCGTTCGGTGTTTTTGGAAACCTTCTCATTGAAACAAAATGGATGAATAAGAGAGCTTAATTTAATGGCGTAAGCAAAATCGTGTGATGTGATTGGTTAATAAAAGTCAAAATTAAATTGATTTTAATAAACTTTAATAAATTTGGGGAGAAATTTGATTGATAAAAAAACATAAAAATATATGTCAAATTTGTGAAAACAAAAACTTAAAAAACATGAGGTAATTAATAAAACTTTAGTGGTTGATTTTTAAAATTATATAGAGTTAAGTGTAATATTATAAGCCTCCATGTTTTTAATAAACTTTGGATTATAAACAAATATCCCTTATACTTTATACCTATAAACTATATATTTTAAAATACAATGTATATGTTGTTTTAAAATAACAACATATAAATTTACATAAGATTATAAGTATCAATATTTTTTCTTATATCGTTCGATAAGATTCGTTTATTTCGTTTTAAAATAACTTCGTGAACACGAGTTTACATTTTAAATAAAGCTAAATTATCGAAAGCGGAATATAACTATCAAACTGTAAGCGTGGTTTACTTTAATATAAAAATAAATATACGTGATTGTCTTATAATAAAGATTCATGTAATTCTTATTTATTTATATAAAATTTATCTGAAAAACATTTTATAAAACATCAACATAATATCAACGCTCATTATAAAATAAGTATCTTTAACTTTATCAACACGCATTATATGCTATTAAACTTGCGTATGTGTACAAAATAATATCGATGAGTGAAATTTAAATATGATATCAACATCTCTGTCAATAAATAAAATTAAATCTTGGGTTACCTAACCGAAATTTTTATTTGTAAAACTTCGTGCGTCTTGAAACTTATAAATATATAATTATATGCAATTACCTTTAAAGACATAATATTGATATGTCTGAGAATAATTTTTTTGTCAAAATACATGTATGCATGCGGTATAACTAGTACATTAATTACACAATTTACATTCATTGTCTTTGATTAACTTCTAGTAAATGAAAACAAACAATAATTTTTTGTCTAACGAATGTCTTTAGAGTAATGTTTAACGTTATTATAAAATGAAACATGGAGTCTATTGAATTAAAAATCATATTTAAGTATGGTAATTTACTAGTTTAATTAATGTGTATTAGAAGCAATTTGTATTCTGAAAGAAAAGTTTATGTTTAATGATACGATTTAATTGGTACCCTCAAGACACTTGTTAAGCAAATCATGTTAAAATAGGTTTTACATTTTCACGATTTTATAAACGCAAAAGAACATGCAATTTGTAGTATACCCACGATTGATAGTTTTTGTGAGCTTTGTTCTTACATTTTTTAATTTTCTTTCCACTAAATAATTTGTTAATAACAAAGATTAACTAATAAGTATTTATATTTAATTAAATGTTGCTTTGTCGAATATAAAAAGATGCTAGCTTAATATATGTCGATTTTGCTGTAATTTTATATCAATACAAGTGTTTTATCTAAACATCTTCGCAATATGTTAAAAGTTTTTTACACATTAATATCAAGCAAATGTGTAAGTTAAAATTAAAAGATTTATAATTGTGTGTTACAACTTACAAGTATCTTTTATGTTTATGGTAATCCTTGAAACGGAATATAAACTGCCGCAACGAAGCGTGAATGACTAACCTTGTATTTATACAATTATCTATATCTATACTACTTATAATGCACGAATGCATCTCACTCTTAATTTTAAGACGTATAAGAAATTAAGCATGGTTTACAACACTTTAATGCACCCAATTTTCAGAATTACAATAAAGTAAGCATATTGTACAACAAAATAAAGCGTGATGTCATTTTAAGACCAAAATTCTATCAAACAACATTAATGCTATTAAAAACACCTCTTCACAAAAAATTACAACCATTTAAGCACAATGTACAATAGTTGCAACCAATTTTCAGATTTACAACAAAATAAGCATAGTGTACAACAAAATAAGCATAATGTAATTTTCAGACTTATTTTCAAACTTAGGGCATCCACTATGGTGAACCTTTTAAAAGGTTTATAAAATTGCCACCTCTTACATTGTCATTAATTCTTAAAACTTTTCATGTTATGAACCTATTCCACTATGATTAAAGCTTTAAGATTTATAAATTGTTCAACATAATTTAATGCTATTAAAATCAAAAATTATAATAAACACTTTGGGCCTCTAAAATCCTGGAGGCCTTTTCACGCCATGTATGAGCGTGAAATGGTTCCTCACTATGGACAAAAATCTTGGGCCTCTTCATAAATTTTTAGACGCATTCTCAAACAGCATAGTGGATGCTTCCTGACATTAATCTTTATTAAAGTGGTTGATGTTATTAATGACTACTACTTACAAGAAAAAAACATAGTGTCTGAACAACTTTAACGCGTAATTTTTAGGCGTGCAAGATAAGAAGAATAGTGTCAACAAAACACCACATTAATCTTTATTTAATGTAGTCGATTATTTAGCGGTCGATAAATACAATTAATACAATTATTAAAACACCTCTTACATAAAATACAAATTATCAAGCGTATTGTAAATACAAATTAAACACGTTTCTGCATTAAATTTCACTACTACAAAAGTAAAGCACGTTATCTGAATATTAAAGCGAGCGGACAACTACTAAAATGAGCTTGAGCAAAAACAGCGGACCAAACGGCTCGAGCCGAGCGGAACCGGACCAACGGGTTTGAGCCAGAGCAGACGCGGTATAAAATTAACGATATCAAGTAAATTTATTGTTAAAAGAGCATAATAAACAAAATACATTATTTATCGAAAATTTTATTTCGGGATCTGCATGCATTGCTGTGAAGACTTCGCTAAGTAAACAATGAAGATTCTTATTCAAACAACATACGTTTCTTTTTCACATTTTCTAAGAGTACATATACATATATACCCCAAAATCTGAAATAACTTATTGATTATTTATTATTATCATTATTATTATTTTTTATTATTTATTGATTAATGCAAAACGACGACCAAGGAAATTCGTTATAAGTATAGAAGGTTTAACTTGTTCATGGCTAATTCACTAACTTATAAAATACTGGTTTAAGCTTATACCATACCGTTAATATTAGCAAATATTATCTATTTACATAAAGTTAAGTTTTATCATTATGAATCTACGATTTATGCGCACACTTTATATGTACTTTTAAAATAACTTGAGGACTTTAAGTTGTGAACTTGTAACCTTTTACTACATATATGACATGGGAAATGATCTAGTGAGAAGAGAAAATAAAATAAGAAGGTTAAGAAATAATTGTAGCCGCATATTTCAAATGTAGAATGAGAAATTCATGGAAGATGCATCTTTTATTGTAGGTGCATCTGAAATGTGCGGTTGTGGTTACTTCTCATTCTTCTCATTCTACTTTTATTTCTCATTTGATCCATACTCTATGACATAATTAAACATGATCAAGGCAAATGAATTATCATAAGATCATTTGGTTTCTTCATAATAAGTCGAACGCAGTTAGTATGCTCGTACGATTTATACATACTTTATAAGCTCTAGAAAATTAACCGTTTATATATACTTTTTTTAAACAAGTTTATATATACTTTGTAGTACGTGTTTCTTCGTTCCAAGTACAAGTATCAAGTTCATATTTTCAAATTAGGTGTGTGCAACGATTTTTTTTTTATCAGTTTGGATCTTAAAATGCAACCAAAAAGTTTTTAAAAACGAGACTTTTATATGTAAATATACTCTTAAATTTAACATATCATCCTTTAATGTTATATAAGCATATATACCATATGTTGGCCCGTTTCTTCACGAATTCCAGCTGCTCCAGATGCATAATTCACCCCAGTTATAATTTGCTCACCATTTGCTGTTGCAAAAGGCGGAATGTAGCTCTTGAACCCAAGTAGTTCAGCTGTTACACAGAAAAAAAAACGTAATGCATAAAGTTATTGTATAAGTGTCGAACTATCTTTGTATATAAACACCCAAGGAGAAGAGAATACGTACCTATAACATCAGCTATATTACGTCCATTGGAAAATCGACCAGTAGGGCCGTCAGGGAAATCAATACCATACGGTGGATAGTTAACTTTTGCTTGCGTAACAAGGTAGTTGTTGTTACCGTTATCCATCAAAGAATCGCCAAATACGAAGTAGCAAGGGACTTGAGGTTCACCATTAGCTAATAACGTTAACGTCGACAGCATAAGAACCGCCACCAGTTTAAGGTTAAACCCCATGTAAATCACCGTGAGAAAGTATCTAAGTCGTTGTTGCATTATGGTGCAACAAGTGTGGTCGTATTTGTAGCCAATGGAAATCACGTACCTAACCTCACCCATAATTAAGGACATGCAGCATTAATATTCATGGTCCACTCAAACACTTAATATCGACATATCTATAGTGTTTATTCTATATAATTAGCTCAACAAAGTATTTCGAAACATCAAAAATTCATTATAATTCGTTGCCTTTCAAAGAAAATAATGTTATTATAAACCTAAAAAAAAACTGGTGATATTAAGTCATAAACCTAATAAAATTAATTTTTAACTTTTTTCTTGGTAAAACATTAAACATACATTAATGTTTTTTTTTGAAAAAAGATTATGAATTAGGTAAATTTAGGGGTGTGATTCTCGACGAGACACGATAAGCGATCTGAACCCGATACGAAGTTAAGCAGGGTTTGGGTAAAAACGGGTCAGCTGTCTAAACCGTTTAATAAGCGAATCGTGTTTGGGTTGAGTAAGTATTAAGCAGGCCAACCCGTGAACCCGTTTAAATATATAAGATCTTAAAAATAAAATATATAAGTTGGTTTTTATGTTAGATGTGGATTAAATGTATTTTGTTATTTATTTAGTATGAGTAAATTATAATTTTATACTTTAGATATCATGAAAATTGACGCTTATAATTCAGAAAATTGTCACATAATTATTTGTATGTTATTCTTATCATATTTTAGATCCTATATCATTTTTTGCATTTAAACTAGTTAAATCGACAAACAACCAGCTTTATTCACTGCTTGACATATTTATTTAAATGGGTTAAACGGGTCATAAATGGGTTACACGTGTTATGCAGGTCTGGGTAGGGTTGAGTTTCTTGACACGATTAATAAATGGATCATGTTTAGGTAAAGGCTATACTAACCCGCCAACACACGAACCCAAATAGATTAACACGAACACGACTCGATTGCCCTAGTAAATTATACCAAGCTATTTTAGATTGTTAGGTTTACACTTAGATTATTTTGGCAAATTCTCATTGAATACTCCAAATCTGCTTCAATTCTAATTGCATAATTTGTTTATTTTGATGTCCATTTTCATGTATCTTGTTACAAAGTATTTCTTCTGCCTATTTTTTAGGGGTGTTCAAAAACCCGGGGAATCGACAAATCGAGTCGAATCGCTCAACCCAAAACTTAAAAACCTTGAAACCGAAAAAAACCGAAACCGGAAAAACTCGCTTATCACGGTTCGATTTCAGGTATTAGTTTTAGATATCCGCGGTTAATCGAAGCGAACCGTGTATAAATAAAGGTTTTTAGCAAAATATTCAGATAATTATACAAGTATCCATTTTAGGGGGAATTGCATATATATCCCTTCAAACACTCATAATTGCATATATATCCAAATGAAACTCATATTTGCCTATATATCCTTCCAAAGACTTAAATATGACATATATATCTAAACTATTACTGTATTTTATGCATATTTAAAACATTAAAGTATATTTTAAATATGAAAGCTTTATTATACCCTTGTTTTTATTTACCCATCTTCATAACATCATTGACATAACATAAATATGCTCTTTTAACATCTAGTGACAAAATAAATTAGCAGAAATATGAAGATAACAAACATTACCGAAGCTTTGTACTTTTTAAAATTCTTAGTTACAAGATTTTTATTAATAACAAAATCACTCCCCCACTTTGTCATGAAATATGTAAAGCTGCTATGGAACTGCTATGGTACCGAAAGCAACAAATATACTTCTTCTACCAAACACATACTTCTTCTACTCAACTCAACTTTCATAAGTATTGTATTAGAAACAATTAAGATTAAACCGCAATCAATCAACCAAAATCAAGAACATAATTTGGGCAAATTAATGCAATCAACTAGGAACGATAATACAATTGAAAATGATTATATGTTATGGTTTTGAGTTGTAGAAGATAATGTTATGGTTTTGAGATGCAGTAATAACAAGGGTATAATGGACATCCTATATTTAATATATAATTATTATGTATTTTAAAGTTTAAAACAAACATAAAATAATAGTTTGGATATATATGTAATATTTAAGTCTTTGAAAGGATATATACTGTGATTATTAGTTTATTTGGATATATATCTGATAATAAATCTTTAGAGGATCATATCGATTAAAGCGATTGTGTTATGAGAAAATTCCAAAAATACACCTAAAATTGAATTTATGTCCACAACGGAGTCAAGAATATTGAAAATTCCAATTTTGGTCATATGCGACCGTGCTACTACGCGACCCCATTCAAAATTGAACACGTGACCTGATAAAAGGTACCATTTAATAGAATTGATCTACTGCATCTTTTGATTAAATACGCGTAATTTGTGCATTACGGTTTATCTTGTAAAATCAGTAATGACAAATGTGATCGTCGTCAAATATGACATGATGTCACCTCCCATTTAATAACTATCTAATCATTAGTTGACCCACATGTAATTTTTCTTTTCCGACCTAGGTGTGCGACCAATGGCTACTCGACCACCTATTTGCTCGACTAGCGCCGTAAAAATCTTCCAAAGATTTCCTCGGGAAGGAACACAAAATCTAATATAGATTTTGTTTATAATAGATTTTCGTTTTTTTTACTTCTTCTTCTTCTTAACACACACCTGAGAGTATTTCTTTGAGTTGCTATGATACCCTCCGTTAATGTGATCTCAACATACATATAAGTTGGATAAATACTTATGTTAATATGATACATACGTTTATTTAAATGCAAGTATTGTGATGAATCAATTTTAGTATGACGTTAATCTATTTGATGCTATTTAATTTTACTAAAATGACATTTTACGTTTAAATCACGTAATTGTTCATAAGGCCAAACTCGATTAAGCATCTAAAATGGTTAACCGTGACCCCAACCGACGGTAACCGCTAATTTCGGTTACCCGCAAGTCCGGTTACCCGCGTACTACGGTTCGGTTTCGGGTAGTTAAATGAACTACCCGCCCCGAGATGGATAGGTAAAATATTTCAACTAACCGAACCAAACCGCCCCATAAATACCCCTACTATTTTTGTTCCTAAAGTATTTTTGGTTTCGATTTTTGGTTAGAAGGGCATATTACTGGTTATAAATCAGAAAGTTAATACTACCTCCGTCTATATTAAGTGTCCATTATGACTCTTTTTTTCAAATCAACTTTGACTTTAAATATATTTGTTTGTGTTAGATAATACTTAATGAAAATACATTTAAAAACTTAATATATTCATATATTTTGCATCAATTATTATATAACATGAATAAAAATATTCAAAATCAAAGTTGAAAAAAAAATTTAAAGTCGCATATAAGGTGATAGGACTACCGTTTATTCGCATCGTTGCCATTGCATATGCACAACATTCGTTTATAAACTTTACTATGGATGTTTTTCTACATATAAAGAACTAGTTTAAAAGAATTTATCTCAGCTCTCCGAATGAAATATTCAAGTTCCGTCACTACCGATAATACATATTCACTTTGATAGAGAGGAATTTTCAATCTTCTTTTATTTTGGTCTTCTAAATGGATAAATCCTCACCATCATCTAGTTTGATCTAATGGTGGGGATAAACCTAAGATTTAATATGGAAACATAAGTCCATGTTTTTTTCTTTTTTTTCTTTGTTTTTTTGTCTTTCTTATTTATTAACATTTTTTTCTTATTTCTTTTTTCTTTATTTTATTATTATTTTTTTTTGGAATTCACGTTTTTATTATAAATTCATGTTTTTTTTTCCTCTTAGTTCACGTTTTTTTAATTATTTTTTTTAATTTTAAGTTCACGTTTTTTTTATTCAAGTTTTTTTTTTCGCTTTCATACGTTTTCATCTGTATTCATACGTTTTTGTTCGATTCTATACGTTTTCGTCAGTGTTCAAATGTTTCGTCCGTTTTACGGCGTTTCGTCGATTTCGACGTTTTAAATGCTTTTCATCCGTTTACGTCGTTTACATCCGTTTTACCGCGTTTTCGTCCGTTTCGGCGTTTTCGTACATTTTATGCGTTTTCATACGTTTATATAAGTTTTCGCCTGCTTTTTAGACGTTTTCGTCCGTTTTACGTTTCGTCCATTTTAGACATTTAAATCATTTTGACGTTTAAATCCGTTTTATACGTTTTAAATACGTTTTCACACGTTTTAAATCGTTTTCTTACGTTTCGCCCGTTTACATCCATTTTAATCGTTTTCATCTTTTCTTACGTTTCGTTTGTTTCATCGTTTTGTCCATTTTCTTACGTTTCGTTCGTTTCGTCCGTTTTCTTTCATTTCGTCTATTTTCATACGTTTTGGACGCGTGTTTTACGCTTTCATACGTTTCGTCGTTTTCTTACGTTTCGTCCATTTTCTTACGTTTTCGGCCATTTTCATCCATTTACATATGTTTTTATCTGTTTTTTTTAGGTTTTCATGCATTTCGTTCGTTTTTTGACGTTTTCGTCTGTATTTTTACGTTTTCATGTATTTTCGTCCTTTTTTTATATGTTTTCGTCGGTTTCATATGTTGTCATCCGTTTTTTTACGTTTTCATCTATTTTTAGACGTTTTCGTCTGTTTTCAGACGTTTTCATCCGTTTTTATACGTTTTCATCCATTTTTATACGTTTTTGTCTGTTATTATACGTTTTTGTCCGTTTTCAGACGTTTTTGTCCATTTTCATACGTTTTTATTCGTTTTTCATTCGATTTTATACGCTTTTGTCCGCTTTCAAACGTTTTCATTTTGATATTTGTAAGTGACACTTATTTATCTCTTGTGATATAACACTGTAAGAAATATGAAAAATATTACATTCTTCATCATGTATGTGTTATCAGTTGTGATACTCAACTAAGTGTGATGGTTTTGTTTTTGAAAATATTTAGGAAGATTTTTGTGTTTTATGATATTATGAAATATTAGAAAAGTTGTTCAACCTGAAACAGAGATGTTATGATACTTTTGTTAGACTTATGGTTGATTTTTCTATTTAATGGATACATTGTGCATGTTTGATGGGTTTTATAAGCGGGTTTGAAAATATCATGGTTGAATCAATGAACTAAATAGCTATGGTTGAAGATAGCACATCTTTTATAAACAATGGGAAGCTCAAACACTTGTGATATCATGGGTGATATCACCTTACTTGTGATATCACACGTGATATCATGTGTGATAACACCGTTGATATCACCCAGCATGTGTGATATCATGGTTTATATCACGTGATATCACAAGTAGGTGATATCACCTATGATATCGTGTGATATCACGGTGTTTGAGCTTACTCGGTTGTTTATAAAGATGTGTTTCTTCAACCATAACTTTTTAGTTCTTGATTCAATCATAGATATTTTAAATTCGCTATAAAACTTATCGAAACACGCACAACGTATCCATTAAATAGAAAAATACACCACAAGTCTAACAAAGTTTCATAACATCTTTTGTTTTAGTTAATCACCTTTCTAATATTTCATATTATCATAAAACACAAAAATCTTCCTAAATATTTTCAAAACACAAATAAAAAAAATGAGCGAGAATCATCACGGTAATATAATAAGTGATGTTTATTATCATTTCTTTCATATAACTTGGTAAAATACTAAATTCTTATCACATTTGGTATGAATTTAATATTTCACATTCTTAGTTGAGTATTACAACGGATAACACATATATGATGAAGAGTGTAATACTCTTCATCTTTCTTATAATGTTATATCACAAGAGATAAACAAATGTCACTTAAAAATATCAAAATGAATAAAAATGAAGCAAACTATGAAAATAGAGACTTGACATATTCTCAAAATCAAATAAGTGTTGCATTAAATTAGCATTTTTTTTAACAAAATAAGAATTCACCTAAAGAGACTTTAACCCTTTTATTTTTACTAAGAGTATAATATCACAAGTGATAGATAACATTGGTTGGATTAAAAAAATATTCACTTGTCAATTGCGATGAAAGGCACAAAAACTATCTTGTAACTGAAAATTAGAAAACACATAGGTGATAATATATAAAAATATACAGAGCAATAAAATATCTCAGGTGATATTAAAGGTTAAAAAGCATACTTGTTTGTTTATTAAATATCACAAGTGATATTAGACATTAACTTTTTATAATAAAATATCACAATTGATATTAGACATGTAATATAATAAAGTTTAATAATAAGCATGAAAACATATGAAAATAGACGAAACGATAAAACCGCAAAAACGGACGAAAACGTATGAAAACGGACAAAACGATAAAACGAATGAAAGCGTGTGAAAGCGAAAAAGCGTCTGGCGGATGAAAATGTATAAAATGGACGAAACGTGAAAACGGACGGCATCTGGCGACGCAGCGTCTAAAATGGACGAGAATGTAAAAACGGACGGCGTATATAAACCTATGAAAAGCGATGAAGACGTGAAAGCGGACAAAAGCGTAAGAAAACAGACGGCAACGTGTTTAAGCGGACGAAAACGTAAGAAAACGAGCGAAAGGTATGAAAGCGAACAAAAGCGTAAGAAACGGACGAAAACATAAAAACGGACAAAATGTAAGAAAGCAAAGAAAATGTAAGAAAGCGGACGAAACGTATGAAAGCGGACAAAACGTAAGAAAATGGATGAAAACGTATGAAAGCGGACAAAAGCGTAAGAAAACAAAAGAAAGGTAAGAAAGCGGATGAAAAGCTAAGAAAGCGAGCGAAAACATAAGAAAGCAGACAAAAGCGTATGAAACCGGCGAAAATGTAAGAAAGCGATAAAACGTATGAAAGCGGACGAAACGTAAGAAAGCGAATGAAAGCGGACGAAACGTATGAAACGGACGAAAAGTATGAAGACGGACAAAACGTAAGAAAACGGACGAATGGCGGCGAAAACGTAACAAAGCGGACGAAAACGTTTGAAAGCGGACGAAAAACGTGTGAAACGGACGAAACGTGTGAAAACGTATGAAAGCGGACGAGCGTGTAAAGCAGACGGCGTATAAAAGCGGAAAATACGGACAAAAACGTATAAAGCTGACGGGAAAAAAAAAGGTGAAATTAAAAAATGTGATTAAAAAAAATACAAATAATGAGAAAATAAATAAGAAAAATAAATAGAAAAGAAAAAGACAAGAAAAAACATGGACTTAGGTTTAGATATATTAAATCTTAGGTTAATCACCACCATTAGATCAAATTAGATGAAATGTGTGGATTTATCGCTTAGTATGCAAGGATTTTTTAGTATGCAAAATAAAGTGCCTTTTAAATTAGTACTACTATGTAATAATCTTTTTGAATATTTAATTTTCCTTTTAGGAATTCGATCATATATTTGAAATTACTCAGTATGGATTTAATCGTATCATTCATATCGAGACCCTGTCTTTAAGAATATATTTAAAATCCAATCAATGTACACACATATATAGTCTTTAAGAACATATTTAAAATCCAATCAATGTACACACACACACACACACATATATATATATATATATATATATATATATATATATATATATATATATATATATATATATATATATATATATAGTGCTTGATTTAGAGAAAAGTGTAATTAGAGAGAAAAGTGAGAAAAAAAGTTATAGGGTCTATTTTGAAACATCTCAAACTTCGGGGTAAGTTTTGAAAATCACCCCACCCCACCCCCCCCCCAAAAAAAAAAAAAAAAAAATCCTAAAAAAATTTTTTTGGCAATTTTTTTTTTCCCGCCAAAATTTATAAGCTGTGATCGACCTTTTTTTGGATGCATCCGGTTATAAAATGGTGCATCATAGTTATAACTACTTTTTTTAAGCGTGATTCACAAAATAAAAAGGTGCGTCGATCGTATATGTTATTAACTTATTCCGGAAAAAGTTTTGAATTAGAACCTTCAACCTTTGTGTATAAAGAGATTTTTCAAACGATTCAACACGTTTATTTTATTAATCACATGGTTAATATACAATGAAATCAATTATCCTAACATGTTTTAGAGTTATTTTGTTTTACTTTTCATCAATTCACGATGGTTAATATCACTAGCGTTATCCCAACGACAAAGCGTGTTATAACAAAGAGATGCGGCACTACCATGGCTACCATCCGTCCCCTGGTTGTACAACTAATGCCCACTTATAGAGTATAGTACACTAAGTTATTGCAATGTTATAGGAGCATATTAGGTAATGATCGTTGGGTGCATCTCAGTTATAAAAAATGGTGCATCATAGTTATAACTACTTTTTTTAACTGTGATTCACCAATATAAAATGGTGCATCAATCGCATATGATTAACTTATTACAGAAAACTTTGAATTAGAACCCTCAACCTTTGTGTATAAAAAGAGAGATTTTTAACTGATTCAACACGCTTATTTTATTAATCAGATCTTTTATATAATAAAACAAAACCCCTAATGGGAATTTTTCATTTCAAAAAAAATCAAACCATACCGTTTTTAGAAATATATTTTTATTTAATTCGTTTTTTTTAGCTTTTAAAAAATAATTAAAGCTAATTGTTTCCTAATTTAACTAAAAGATTTTTAAAAAACGTTTTGTTAAAAAAATTAGAAAATACACATGGGCCTCAATGCCTTTTGGCATAATTTTAAGCCAAAAGTGTAATATATATAAAAAACACGGGACTCCCTTATTTTAACCTCCTTAAAAAAAACTTTCATAAAACTGGAAATCCAAAACCTTTTCATAAAACTGGAAATCACGGGAATCATGCATCAGGAGAATCATGCGAACAAGGTCTGAAGATATCCAACAAAAGAAACCAAATCTGATTATTATCCTTATCACTTACATCATATATCAACCATCGCCTCCTTAGCTTGATCTGGAACCCAATACGCAAATTCAAAACCTTATGATTCAAAAAAAAAATCAGGCGCTCTTAAATCAGGAATTTCATTAGTAAAGGTGTTTTGTTTTAAATTTTTTTGTTTATTTGATTAGAAAAGGTGTTTTGTTTTAAATTTTTTGTTTATTTGTTATTCAGTCCATGTGTGATTTGAAGCTATTGGATGTATGTACATAAATTATTAGGGCTATAAAATGGATTCAGTCATTGGATAAAATAAGCCAAACTTAGATTAAATTATGAATGTTGTTGTTCTTGATTGTTTGTTTAGATTTTCATGATTCACTCATGTTACCACTTATAGCGGTCGTTAACCAAGTCCTTTGATTACCTTTTGCCTGGTCTAACGTTGTTTGTTTATGCAGGAAAGGTGACGTTGAAAATTGAGTAGATGACATATCAAGAAAAGTTTGTGAATTTGTATAAGCAATGAAAAAGGACATCAAACAGTTGTTTTGGTATAACAAAATTATTGCCAAATAAGAGAGCAGTTCCAAAGCACTTGAATATAACTTATGGTTTCCGTCTCAGAAGCTAAGGAAGATTGAAGAAGAAAACAAAATTCTCAGGTATAAACTCTGTTTATAGCCCAGGTTTTTGGTTCATACGAACAAAACATCATACCTATCTGTAGCTCATTCAATAAAAGTTATCAAATCACCAGGTTTTCTTTTTAATCTTTGTAGCAACATATTTATATTTATTTATCATCTTATTCATCACGTTTTCCCCAATCTTTTTAGAAATATATTTAGATTTATTCAGCTCAAACCCATGCCCAAAACACTTTCTACCCAGACAGCCTATCTTGCCTCTGTTTACTATTAAAAGCTTTCATCTCGCTGTCAACGATTAAAATTAACTTTGTGATACTTTTTTTTTTTTTGGTATTTAAGGAATTATAGGTGGCAGCTTAAACCCGTTTACGCATAAATGGGTTAGTATGGTTTTTTGTTTTATCTCAAACGGGCTATATAAAAGTAATGGGTTAGGAGATCTAAGTTTAGTCAAACAACCCACATGAGGTTTAATAACAACACTTTTTATCCCCGTAAATGCTAACTATCAATTGCAGGGAATCCAAGGATGATGAGGAATTTGAGCTGCCTCGTGATGACCATGGGTCGTGCGATGGCCACAAGCCAAAAGACGTTGTGTAACAACAAAGTATCATGTGACCAGATACTTTATGCAACACTGTTTCATCCTTGCTTCATGCACCTTTATCAAAAAATTTAAGAAGAACCCGTATTTGATGCCAAACCAATTTTAGTTGTCTATTAGGTTCACATTTATATGCACTTGAAGTCTATTTGATTGAATCTCGTGATTTTTTTTCTATTTATTTAAACTTTTTAGCTTCTTTGACTATGTATAGGTGATTGTGACTTATCTAGATTTATAGGCATAATTCAACAAGTTGGTCAAATGGATAGCAAACCGAGCTTCTACAAAAGCTATCAAAAGGAAATTTTACAACGAAGATTATGTCTGAGCTATTTCAATTAGGTAAATATTCTTAACTATTATTTAGTCACACCACCACTATCACCTTAACTAGCCTCCATCGCCAACAGATTCATCTTTATCATGAGGCGTCTGTAAAAATCTATTCCAAAGAATTAACATTTAAGTTTGAGGAAACTCGGTTAATACAAGGTATGGATTTTATTTTATGTTTTAATTCCTACATCATCGAATATCCTACCAAGTTAGGTATGGTTTTTATTGTATGTTTTTATTGGAACTAAGAGGCTTTGAAAAGATATCATCAAACATTATTATTCTACTATTTTTTTTACAGTGCTTTGGACCTTTGGTGGGCTTATGATCATAGAAGGAAACACATACAAAGATTTATGCGCTCTCATTGCAAATTTTTTGTAACAAGATGGTATGTTTCAACTTTCTGTTATGTAAAAAATAGTTGTACTGTACTTCATGTTTTCATAGTTGTAGCTGATGCGGGTGATGTTTTTTAGTACATTTTCCTTCTAGAATAGGAAGGAAAAATTTGTGGAAAAGAGTTACGTGTGGTTGAAGTAAAAATCAACAAGTCCTTGGTATATTCTAAGTTGTAACTCATGTGAAAATTGTTTTTCTTTCCAATCCCTCATCGGTCAGGATGGAACGTGATAAGGGGACTTTCGACTACATTTGCATTTTGGGATGTTGAAGAACATTTAACCAAAATCAATATAGTGAGGTTTGAGCTTTTCAAAACTAACACTTATTTTCTGCAGAGGTCTAACGACTTCAAGACTATGTCTCTTTTTAGTAACCATGGAACTATGTGACACTACTTCTTAGGGTTGAAAGACCCGTTTACACACCTTCATAAGCTTTTCAAGCCTTTTGATAATTTTATTATAACCATAAGATATTAAGATGTGTAATTTATGAGTTTCTATCCTCACTTTTGATTGTCCTTTTTAAAGCATATAAGCAATTCCAATACTTCATTTTTCTATCTTCTTAATTTAGTAGCACTAAGTAGTCAAAATTTAGCATGTTGGTGCCTGCTATTTCTAAAGCAAATAAGTCTTTTAAAGCCAGCAATCCCAATTACCTCTAATTAAGAACTTAAAAGTAAGAAGGTTCGTAGTACCTGCATAGCATTTTCTTATAATGAAATAAGCATTGAATATGTAAACCATTCAATCAATGAAAATCCATTTTGTAGTCATGCAAAAATTCTAATTGATTTTATAAAAGTAAGTCATCTTTTCAAGGTAATTGGTTTCTAATTTGCTATGCTATTAGCAAAACATGATGGTCAATTTTGTTAGTTTAGGCTATCGTTATTATATAAGTTTCGTGAGTGATTATTTTTCATAGGTATGGAGAGATCAAGTCATTCAATAGTGGTGCCGGTATACATGGTTTCAGAGGTGAAACAACACCGTTGCTAAATATAAAGGTACGTAACATTTAAATGTGATAATTTGATTGTTGTACTATTTTTAGCAAGTGAGCTTTCTTTCGCTCACAACCTTCACAGTATAAATATAAACTTAGAATCCTAATATGGCAACTAAACTAATAAATCTAAACCCGTTTGTACCGTTCCATTTTTTGTTATCACTTTACTTAACGTTTGAACCATTAGAGATACAACATAATATGAACACTTAGGGCACAGTTCTAACTTATAAGCTTTTTTCTGGCATCATCTGAACTCATCATAGATGAAGTTAACCCCTTTGACGTATTTTGGTTTTTATTTCGATTACATTTATTGCCTATGGACCATGTGCAAGAATTTAATGTTTCCAAGAGGCCGAAGACCAGATGCAACAAATGTAGAGAATGAAGAGTAGTCGGTAAATGTAAAGATGCAACAAATGTAAAGAACGCTGAAGATGCAAAAGATACCATTGCATGATCTTGAGGATAAGAAAGCCATCTTATTGTACAAGAAGAGAAATCAAATTACCATGTGACAACTTTGCATGATGGCAAGTCGCATTAGAGATGAGATATTAGTCTTAATGGTTTCATGATAAAAATAGTTGATGTATTAGTTGCTACTGATCTTGATTCTTGACAAGGTGTTCTTTTATCTCGAGCACATGCTTACATAGAGCAACAATATGGTGCCTCCTTAACTTTCTAGACGCGAGGCTTCAAGTTTAAGCCACTTGTCATTCTGCCTGAATAATGAAAGAAAATTTTTAATATAAAATCATTATCTAATAACAATAAAAAATAAAAATATATATACTTAATATTTCCCATTTTTTATCCATTAATTCACACCATTTAGGACACGTTAGGTTGTTTTTTACTCAATAATAATACTTGACTAAGATTTTTAGAAAAAATCTCGTGCGAGCACGGGTATTATAACTAGTGGTTAATATACAATGAAATCAATTATCCTAACATGTTTCAGAGTCATTTTATTAATCGCATGGTTAACATACTTTTCATCAATTCACGATTGTTCATATGCACTTGCGTTATCTCAATGACAAAGCATGCGGCGCTATCATGGCTACCATAGCTCCGTCTCTGGTTGTACAACTAATGCCCCTTAAAGAGCATAGTATACTAAGTTATTGCAATGTTATTGAAGCATATTAGGTAACAATAGTTGGGTGCATCTCGGTTATAAAATCTGATGCATCATAGTTATAACTAATTTTATAACTATGATGTCACTAAAATAAAAGGTGCATCACAATTATAAAAATTTGGCGGAAAATTTTGGCAAAAAAAAAAAAAAAAATTGCCCTAAAAAAAAATTTGGCGGGAATTTTTTTTTTTTTTCCTGAAGTGGGGGTGGGGTCGACTTACAAAACTTCCTTAAAATTAAGGAAAATACAATTAGGTCCCTGTAGTTTGGTGTGAAAAAAGGAGGGGAAGAGGGGTGATCCAATGGTTGAGATTATTTTCTCACTTTTCTCGAGATCAACTTTTTAAACGATCTGATCTATATATATATATATAAAATAATAGGCATTAATATAGACCGTTGGATGCATCATTGTAGATGTGACTTTGACTTTTATTAAATAATTATTAATAATGGCAGTTTTGTAAATTAGTGCAATGTTAGTGGCATTTGAACATATTATGCTTGTTTTAATCAACATTAAACGAGCCTTGATTCCAGCTAATCGTTACTTCCTTTTTATTTGCTTAGAAATTTTTGCTTGCACTTTATTTTGCTTCCAACTAATTACACAAGAACTTTTTACATATAAATAGCTATTTTTTGTAAAACAACGTGGGGTTACATTTGCGGTGATACATTAATATTTTTGACTCATTTTTTTTTTACACATTTTTAGTGAGGTTTTTTGAAACACAATAAATTTTTGGTTACATTTGCAGTGACACACTATTATTTTTGACACATTTTTGGTGCCACGTAGTTTCATGATACATTTCTAATGACCCGATATATTTGACACTTCATTTTGTGATACATTTCTAGTGACACGTCAAGTTTTTTTTAAACGTATTTAGTGACACACTCAATCGTTTGATACATTAGTAGTGATACACTAATTTTTCGTTTACACATTTTTATTGACATACTATAATTTTTTACACACATAGTTTCTTGATATATTTCAAGGTTTTTCGACAAAATTAATTTCCTTATACATTTTAAGACACATTTAGTTTATTGAACATTTGATTTCACATTTTAAGTTTTTTGACACATTTAATTTAATAATACATTTCAAGTGACACACTAAGTTTTTTTTTTGACACATTGATTCATTTTATTTTTTAACAAATTCATCCATTTATTGGGTGATCATTTTTTCGATAGCTTCCATGATTTTTATAAATATTCGTTATACACAAAACTAACAACGCAAATATCGATATCTACTTGAGGAGTTACGAATGATCATAAACATGGATAGATATAATTCATAACTTCACAACACTAGTGAACACACAATAAAATACAAACTTTATTGTCATTGATACAAAGTTATTTTTGTGTTACGCCAAAGATACACAGGTCTTCCAATATTGTTCCACAATTCATTAAATAAACAAAAACAAACAAGATAAGCATATATATAGGAACGACAAAAATGACCCAAAGAAAAAAAACAAAATAAAAAGACAACTTCATCTTCATATATTAATCGTGTCAAGAAACTCAACCCTAACCTGGGGCACTGCATAATACGTAAGAACCGTTTGTGACCCATTTAACCTTTTTAAGTAAATAGGTCAAGCGATGAATAAGGTTGGTGCTTTGTTGAATTAACTAATTTAAATAACATACAAATAACTATACGGCAATTTCAATGATATGCGAGTTATAATCGTAATTCACACATATTATGTACATAAGAAAATACATTTAATCCAAATCTAACATAAAATCCAAGTTATATATTTTATTTTAGAGCCTCAGATACTTAAACGGGTTCACGCGTGTTAACTGCTTTAATACTTACTCAACCCAAACACGACCCGTTTATTAAGCGGGTTAGACAGGCTGACTGTTTTTGACCCAAACCTGCTTATCCTCAACCCAAACCCGCTTAACTTCGTGTCGGATTCGTGTCGTTTATCGTGTCGTGTCGAAAATTGCCACCCCTAATTGAAACCTTAACAATTTTAGTTGTAGTTAATAAAAATTTTATTTTTATTGTAAGGAAAGTGTCACTTGTCAAATTTTAGTTGAATCTCATTTTAACAACTTTATTTTTTTTGAAAAAAAAATTTGTAAAAAAAAATTTCGAAAAAAAGATTTTTTGAAGTTTTTTCGAAAAAGGTTTTCAGGAAAAAAATTTATAAATTTTTTTTTGTAATTTTTTGTTTTCGATTTTTTTTTTCGTCTATGTGAAGATTCTATTTGCGAAAAATTTCACATGTAACGAAATTCGACATAGTATTAGAGTTTTTTTCGTCAAATGTAAAGATTTTTTTCGAAATTTTTTTTTCAAAAAATATTTTCGTTTTTTTTAAATTATTTACGAAAAAAAATTGAAATTTTAAAAATAAAAAACATTTTTGAAAAAAAATTTTGACAAAAAAAATTTTCGAATTTTTTTTCCTGTATTTTTTTGTTTTCGATTTTTTTTAATCACATGTGAAGATTCTATTTGTGAAAAATTTTACATGTGACAAAATTCGTCATGGTATTAGAGTTTGTTTCATCACATGTGCAGATTTTATTTTCAAAAAATTTCACATGTGACGAAATTCGTCATAGTATTAGAGTTTTTTTCGTCACATGTGAAGATTCTGCTTTTGAAAATTTTCACATGTGACGAAATTCGTCATAATATTAGAGTTTTGAAAAAAATTTCTTCACATGTTAAAAAAAATTTCACATGTGATGAAAAAATTTAGATTCTATTTTAGAAAAATTTCACATGTGACGAAATTCGTCATAATATTAGAGTTTTTTTTCACATGTGACGAACAAAAGTTGGAAGAAAAGTTTGGAAAAAATTTTGGAAAAAAAAAATTCGGATAATTTATTTTTCAAAATCTTTTGAATTTTTTTTAAAAAGTTGGTTAACTAATATTAGCTATTAGATCAAAGTTAAAGAAGGATAAAATGAGTGACTAGTATTAGTTCTCACCTTCTCACCATATTTAGTGTTCTCACATGAATGCGCCCCTATATATATATCGGTGAACCACCAATAGTAAATCATACACCAAAAACATATAATGAGTTGGTCGATTTCTTACACGATGTTCGTATGGAGAATGTAGAAAACTAAAAGCGGGGATTGAATAGTTTTGCCGATTAAAACTTTATTTTAAAGTATTTAGACCGACTTATGTCAATCCATTTAGATCATGTGTTGGATATTGATAGATAGACATATAAATAAATAATGCAAAGAGATAAAAAGTAAAGGAACACAAAACCACGACACAAGTATTTATAGTGGTTCAGATACAAGGACTCCTTCTTTGCCCTACTCCACTCCCCGAGTACCCAACTCAAGAGTTTCTAAGCACTACACAACACAATCTCCTTAATATGGCGGAGAAGCCTTCACAACGTCGGCTACACTTTATCCGGTACAACACTAGACACCGAGTTCTTCCACGAGGTAGAACCAAACCTATCACAATGTCACCTACACTTTATTCGGTACTAGTCTAGACACCGAGTTCCATTACAAAGGAGGAACTACTACCCAACACTACAACCCAAAGGAGACAAACTCCTTTTTACAACACTTCAAAGGATATCAATACCCTTTACCCAAACTACACAAATATACATCGACGCCTCATATCGAATGTACACCTTCAGCACTATACACCAATGCCTTCAACTTGACACACTAATGGATGGAGAGAAGAACTATCAACAAGATGCACTCCAGTGGTCTTGATGATGATGAAGCTTAGCAACTCATGACCTTGAGCTTGCACGTATTCAAAAGGTTGTGATCTCGCCTTTAAGAGGAACCTAGAGAATCACACAAAGAGAAAACTACATAGAATGATCCTTTGGATCTGAGGTTAGAGAGGTTAGAACATAGAGAGAAGATATGTCTAAAAGGGGTTGTGAGCAAAAGAGAAATGGCTCACTATTTATAGGCAATCTGCCTACAGTTCACCCGGATCCGGCGGATCCCTTACCCAAGGGATCCGGCCAGTGTAATCCAAGGGATCCGACAGCTGGGTCAGGCTAGTCCGGATTTTGGGTTGCAAATAAGGTTATGGGTTATGGGTTATGGACCATGGGTCATGGACTTTGGATCATGGATACCCAACAAGATACATTATACCTAGTCAATGGGTCATGGGTCTTGGGCCATGGGTCATGGACTTTAGGTCATGGATCATAGATAATATACAACATGATTTCATTCCTGATGTCATGTAATGGATCATGGGTCATGGATCATGCTCTATGGGTATGGGTCATGGACTTTGGTTTTTACCCAACATATTCCCATTACAAGCTATATTAAGCACATACACATTTTTATAAACTATAAGTAAACAAAGTTACTTGTAAGTGTTTTATAAAAATGTTTTTGGTTTTATATAACTTATTCAACTAAACATGTTTTGATGATTTTATATGTTTAGTAAAAATGTGTTAGTAAACTATTGGCTCAAAGCTTTTACGTATTTTATTTATTTCGTTAAAATGATTTTACGATTGTTATCGACAAAACATTAGAAGATCGTAAAATATAAATAAACGTTTTTACGATTTATTTGTATTAACAATCTCCCCCTTTTTGTTGATAACAAAACATAAATATTTTAAGTAAAAAATAAAATTCTTAAAATTTTGAATTAGAGTTTTTACTCTCTTCTCCCCTTTTTTGTCGAAACAAAAGAGTGTTGAAAAGAAACTTGTTAGGATTTAGAAAATCCGGTAGTTAAAGACTCGGTCACCTCAAGTATATGTATTCGTTAGAAAGCTCGTAGTCGTAGTCGTTTAGTGACAGTTAGTTGTTAGTTAAGTAACACCGTGGAGGACGGACGGGTCTTTACCCACTGTATGCCTGATCCACAACCCGTAGGAGGCGTTTCATGTAACACACTATAAATACCCTTTGCCTAGCAAGGCAAAGGGTTGGAACTTCAATATACTTTTTCTTTGTCTCGCTAGAAGTTCCCAACACTCTTCACTTTCTCTCTCGAAACCTCAACTCATTTGAATTCATTGTGTTATGATGATGTGTTTGTGAAAACCAATATGTTACAAATGGTATCAAGAGCCATGGTTTGATCATCTACCTTACATGTTCTTGGATTCTTAAGTGGTTTTCATAGGTTTTTGAGTTTGAATGAGCTTTGAGTAGTTTTCATCATTTTGATCATATTTAGTGTTAAAGTTTGAATTTTGATAATACTTTTATGTTTAAAATCATCATAAGTGTTTAGGTTTTGGTTTGGAAGGCTTCAATCATCTTGGTTGTAGTGTTTTGGATTGAAAAAGTTTAGTTTTTGAGTCTCGTATCTAGTTCTTGTATGCGGTTTGTCACTGGTTTTGTGCGATTTGATCTAAAATTTGTGCGGTTTGTCCCATGTTCACAACGGTTTGTGTAGATTTCAGTTAAGCGATTTGATCAACTCCTTATGCGATTTGATCCCTATGCGGTTTGAGTGTTGAGACAAAGAGACAAAAAGGACAAAGTAGTGGAAGTACTTGTGTTCCCTTGAGGTTTGTTAAGATAAGCGGTTTGGTTAAGCGGTTTGATTCTGCGATTTGTCTCGAAGCGGTTTGT
This sequence comes from Chrysanthemum lavandulifolium, assembly GCA_022545495.1. Lineage (NCBI taxonomy): Eukaryota > Viridiplantae > Streptophyta > Magnoliopsida > Asterales > Asteraceae > Chrysanthemum > Chrysanthemum lavandulifolium. The sequence continues at coordinate 138,918,589 of CM040243.1, forward strand.
CAGTTAAGCGATTTGTCCTTAAAGCATTTTGTCATAAGCGACTTATCATAAAGCGTTTTGAGTCAAGCGGTTTGTCAATTGTGCATTTTGAGTCAAGAGGTTTGTCTTATGCGACTTGATCTAAGCGGTTTGAGTTAAGCGATTTGTCTGTTTGTGATTTGACAGAAGCGGTTTGTTCACACTGCGATTTGACTGAAGCGGTTTGTCAACTCTGCGACTTGTCTTTTGAGATGTGTCATTTCTTCGTGTTAAGTTTTACGGTTTTCTCTTGATTTAGTAAAATCCCGTGAAAGAATTTATTTCCCGGTTTAATCAAAGAGTAGTAAAATCCCGTGTGCTGAGGAATCATGTCTACAATCATGTTTAACCAAAAGACATTTACAAGTTGATCAATTACAACACTGAAGCCAAGGCAGTCTGGGATAATGTCAAGATGCTTCTCTCTGGTTCGGAACTGACCAAGGAAGATAGAGAGTCTCAGTTGTATGATGAATTTGAGAACTTTAAAATGAATCCAGGGGAAAGTATCACTGAATATCATGTGAGATTCCACAAGCTTGTGAATGATATGAGGAATATCAAAATGACAATGCCAAATATCCAATTTCAATTCCAAGTTCGTGAACAACATGAATCCCGAATGGCACAAATTTGTCACTGCTTCAAACTAAACAAAGGACTGAGGAACACCAATTATGAGCAACTTTATGCTTACTTACTCCAACATGAGAAGCATCTTTGCTTTTGAGCGATATGATCATGGAAAAGTTTAATACTAATCTCCGCTGCTTTGCAAGTTCTTCAAATGATTCAACTACATTCTTCACAAATGTGGGATAAGTACCAAAGCATCACAAGTTATACCTACTGGGGATCATAATCACAAACTTATTCCTGATCCAGGTTATAAGCCATCGGACATGTTCATGGAACACTTTGCAAATCAAGCGCCCTTATGGTAAAGCAAAACTTAAACCTCACACCCTACACCAACAATCCTCTCGAATCGCATCTAATCTACACAATCATGCTCTTTGTTAAAGATGGAAGGGTTGTAGTAAAACATGCAAGGAAGGCGAATGCTTATCTTCCACATAATGAACAAGGGAATGTAGGTGTTGGGCGGTTATGGGAATATAGGGCCGGAGGCGGTTACGTGGGTAATCGTAATCTAGGAAGGATCATGGCTCAAGGTCAAGGGAAGCCAATCAAGTGCTACAATTGTGGAGGGAAGGACACATTGCTAGGAACGCACTCAACCAAAACGTCCATGTAATGCAGAGTACTTGTGGATAAGATGCTCTTGGTGCAAGCTCAAGACAATGGAGCGGTGTTGGATGAGGAAGAGTTGTTGTTTCTTCTTGAGGAAATGCCAAAACTTATGATGCGATGTGGGTGAACAACCAAAGGCATGGTGTGGCTCGAACAATCCCAATGTCTTTCAATTTGCAGTTGTGATGCATTTGACTCTAATGTTGATGATGAACCAACGGCACACACCATCTTTATGGCTAACATCACTCCAATGGTCTCTCCACCTCAACAAGCCAGTCCCTACAAGGAATCCATCATATCAGAGGTATTAAAACTATACGATGTGGTTGATGTGCAAAAGATTCACAACAAAGTACAATCAACGGAAATCATTGAATCAGATATTGAAAATATGGGTAATAGCAATGTTGTCCCATATGATCAATATGTGAAGCAAGATGAAAGTATAATTGTACCAAGTGATGCATCTTCTGCTATCAATGATGAATATATATTTAATGAATACACTGAATACGCACCTGATGATTCCATGACCACTGAACTAAATGCCTATAAGGAACAAGTTGCTATATATGAATATCGTGCTAAGTTTAAGTTGACTACCCGTGAGCAGGAGATGGATAACCAAATGCGTACACTTATCAGAAAAAGTAATTTTAAGGAAGAAATATTAAAACAAGAGTTAAATTCCTTACAAGAAAAACTTAATATAATCATAAGCAAAAGCAAGAACTTCAAGAAATGTAAAAGTGTAGCGAATTCAATGCTAAGGAATCAAAACTTTTAAATGATTTTTCCAACCTAAAAACTTTGAAAACCAAACTTGAAAACAAGTTGTACGTACAAGGTAACACCATTCAGACTGCTCGCATGATCACTAAGCATAGAGTGCTAAGCAATGAGCATAGTACTAGCCTCGTAGAGGAACCCAATCCTGAGTATGGTAAGAAAGCAAAAGCGGCTCAAAAGGTGGTCTATGATGGTAATGAAATCCTTAAGCCTAGAAAAAATCCTACTTGTTTAGAGAGCACTGAAGAGGATAGAGAGTTAGAAGATGCCTCTAGAAAGAAAATGGAAAAGAAATTAAAAGAAGATCCTGAGTGTAAAAATTGGAATATATCATTTAAAACTCCCAATTATGCTAAGGAAAACTGGATAGCCTTCAATAAGTTTAGACCTAATTGACCCATAAACAAGTGTTTTTGAAGAAAGATATGGATAAGAAAAAAACTGATGAACTTGTTGAAAAAAATCCTCCCCTTAGGAAATTGCCTCCAGCTACTGTGTATCCACCAAATACACCGATGCATTAGTGCCTAGAACTCTTCCCACTCAAAGAAAAACCTTAGTCAGCCTATATGTAGTTTACCAACTATTCGTTGACTTTCAGAAAACATGTAAGAAGAGAATCACTCCAACTGGAATCACTGAAGGGGAAAGGGGCTTTGAGCAAACAAAAGAATGTTATTTAACTGAGGTCATGCCTTTCTTTAAACAACTAAAAGAACAATTTGAGAGTCTTCAAAAGGCCATAGATATGGGGATTAAAGAAATGAAAAGGATGTTTAATGAAATGGAAAACGAGGTTAAGGACTATGAATGTGAGCTTAAAAGCAATGAGATTGAGAGGAAGAATCTTCACATCCTAAATGATAATTTGATTTCTAGATGTATTGCTCAAGATGTGTTCTACACTGTTATGAATTACTCCATTACTGCTTCACAATTTCATGAATTGTCTATTGCTTTGAAAGTCTCCCAAGATCGTGTCATTGAGCTTGAGACCAAAAATTCAAAATTGCATGATAAAATCGAAAGGGATGATCATGATAACATGGCCAGACATTTTTTAAATTCGAAGTTGAATAGCTTGATCTACAATTAAAATATCAACATCTTAAAGAAAATGTTAAAACCTCAAATGCCAAGACATCTTCGGATGCTCCTGAGTTTGATGCAGTTTTTGAAATGAACAAATGTGATGAACAGATTCGAGCTCATTGTAACACGATCAAAAGGTTGAAAGCTCAAATTTCCCAATTGAAGGGTGAAAAGAGTGAAGTGTCTGGCTCCCATATGCCTCCTTCTTTAGATTCTCAGAATTCTCAAAATTTCCATCTTCAAAACCTCATTAATGTTTTACAACATGAAAATGAATGTTTTCTAGAGAAAAATGAAAAGGCTAAACTGCATTTCAAGGAGTTATATGAATCAATTAAGGTTACTCGTGACAAGAACAATGAAAAGATAACGTCTTTGCAAAAAGAAATTAAGAATCTGAAGAGTCAGGAAAAAGGGAAAATGCCAATCACCAGTGGTGAAAATGTCGCACCAAAGGTGCCTGTTTGTACTAAATATGCTATGACTGTGAAGTATATTCCCCCTCATCTTAGGAATAATGAACTTGCATTTCAAACATATCTTTCGTACCTTTAGGATAATCTAGAGTGTCTCCGTGAGATTGTAGAAGAGGATAAGATAGAGAAACCACTCGAGAATGCGATTGGGCATGCATGCTTATATGCCAAACGATCTCAAGAACTCTTAGAATGTATAATTGCAACATGTCCTAAATCTGGTACTAGGAAAGATAGTGTAGTTATGCCCTATTCTATGCCTAAAGTCAAGCATGCGACCTTTGATGTGCCTCATAGAATCTCATATCCCAACACTTCTAGACCAGGAATGCAGAAAGTAGTGAAACCAACTAATATTCCTATCATTCCTTCTACAGGAGTAATCAGTGACACTAAGGTAAGCGGGTCAAAGCCTATAGGCAATACAAAGCAAGATAGGACTACGCGAGCCAAAAGTGATCAAGGGAAGAAAGTAGAAGACCACCCTAGGAATAATAAGTTTGAGTTGAATAAGACGAATCGTGTTGATTCTAGTATTAGCTATAAGCGTACTATAATTAATTCGAATTCTGCTACTATTTGCAAAACATGTAATGAATGTTTGGTTTCGTATTTATCATGAATGTGTTGTGAATGAGTTGAAAATGTTGTTAATTCTCCACCAAAATGTCGGAAGTGCTAAGCAGGTTAAGGAAGTCAGAAACCAATTTGGAAAAGTTTAGTAATTATTGAAACCTACAGGGAGAAAATTCAATAATGTGGGTTATCAATGGAAACCCACCGCCATATATTCAAAGTTAATGAATTTTGCCCTAAAAGATATAGATCTATGCCCACTAAGGAATGGAAACCTCTTGGTAGGATCATCCCTTAAGTAGTCATACTCACATAGGCCCGTCTACTACTAGTCTTGCTTCCACCACTAATGATGTCATAGCTTCTAATCATCGATGTGGGTGCTCCAATCTCATTTACTAACCAATTGGAACCCATTCTCTCATGGGATCCAAATTATCCAATCATCCATACTTGTGCGTGTTCAACCGCAGTCGTATAAATCGCTACGTGGTATTTGGACTCAGTCGTTCAAAGCATATGACTGGAGATCGCTCACGGCTCAAGAACTTCATGAATAAATTCATCGGGACTATTAGATTTGGGAACGACCACTTTGGGGCAATTATGGGTTACGGATATTATGTATTTGGTGACACTGTAATCTCCCGGGTATATTATGTAGAAGGTCTTGGTCATAATCTGTTCTCTGTTGGTCAATTCTGCGACTCCGATCTTGAAGTGGCTTTCAGAAAACACACTTGCTTAGTTAGAGAATTGGACGGTGTTGAGCTTTTAAAGGGAAATCGTGGCACTAATCTGTACACCATCTCTATCGAAGACCTGATGAAGTTTTCTCCAATTTGTCTGTTGTCAAAAGCATCCAAAACTAAGCCATGGTTATAGCATCGTCGTCTCAGTCACTTGAACTTTGGAACCATCAATGATCTTTCTAGAAAGGACCTCGTAAGAGGCTTGCCCATGGTAAACTATGAAAAAGATCATCTTTTTTCTGCATGCCAATTGGGCAAAAGCACAAAGTATGCCCAGAAACCCAAACCTACAAACTCCAACATGGAATTTCTTCATACCCTTCATATGGATTTGTGCGGACCCATGAGAGTGCAAACTATAAATGGGAAGAAATATATGCTAGTCGTTGTTGATGACTACTCTCGGTTTACTTGGGTTAAGTTTTTGAGATCAAAGGATGAAACTCCCAACATCATCATCAAACTTATTAAACAGTTGCAGGTTCGGCTTAATAAAACAGTTAGAATCATCCGAACAGACAACGGAACTGAGTTTGTAAACAAAGAACTAAGGGTGTGTTTGTTTCATTAAGATGTTTTAAGTCTGAATCTGACTACCACATTTTACTAGTAAGAGGTGGCTAGAAAGTCTAAATCTAAACAAAATAATGATGTTTGTTTTTGTATAATTGTCCGAATGATTTTAAGTGCTCGTTTTTGCAATTTGTTTATTAAACCAACGCAATGCGATAATAAGTAACTTATGTAAATATGAAACAAGAATTTTTATCATAAATATAACACAGTTAATAAAGAATCAAATATATTATATAAATTTTACAAAACGAGTAAGAGACAAGAAGACAAGTCATCCACCTCTTCTTGAGTAAGATGTTATATGTCTAACTGGGTCTTACTCAAAAGAAAAAACAAACAAGCAAAATCGTTCGCCTCCTCTTCTCGGGTAAGAGTAAGAGGGAGTAAGAGAGCTAGTAAGACATTGTTAGGTCACTAGTTTTACAACACAAGCTTATAAGAGAAGAGATACGGCGATTGAACAAGCTAAACACACACAAACATACGTTAACAATAATACGGTTTAAGAAAGAGTGTATGTGAAGAGAATAACTTGAACAACCAACCTCAAATGAGGGTTTACAAGAGTTTATATAGGCAAGGAGCTAGGGCAACACCCTCTCCTTCCCTATTCCTTATTGGGCTTGGATCAAGCTTATGGGCCTTCTACATAAGCTTGACCTTAAACAAACATAAAGGCCATAATAAAGCTACCTATTACATATGAAATATAAATACTTGAAATCTCGCTAGGGTGATTCCAACAATCTCCCCTCAAGTATATATGAATGTAAACGGTGAAGGCGTTGATGTAATAGTAGCTGTGACGTCTTCGACATTCTTCTTTCTTGTGAGAGGAATTGCCTTGATTCAACAATCTCCCAGTGTAGAGATAGTTATCTTTGTGCGGTTTTGCTTTGACGTCATCATTAACTTTGTTCTTTGATTATTGTTCTTTGTGGTGAAAGTGATAGTATGTTGTTGTTTGCATCGATGCGCCTCAGTGCCTTGACGCTCCAAAGGTCTCCACGTCATTCTTCAACATGCTCACACGCCTATGACGTTGGAATTCAACATCGATGAAGTTCTCTAAGTCTTTAACTTTGTAGATTCTTTGGTTTGACGAAGAATCATTCCGACGGTTGTGTTGCTTTTGAATAGAACTTCCATTAGTGATGATGTTGGCGTGAGCATGAGAAGAATCAACCACGATCATCCCGCCCGGAGCTTCCATAAGAAGAAAACATTTCAAGCGGTTAGTAATAAGCGGTTTCCGCGACTTACAAGTTTGAACTTTGAGAGTGTTAACGACATAGTGTGAAAACACAACTCTAATTCTCACAAAGGCCGTTCTGAACTGGAGTCCCACAAGTGAGATAACGCGATGTACCAAGTACATCTCTGATTCGAGATGAGTCACGAGGTACACCAAGCATCACCTCACGATCGTAGACCGCTTGAGACACACTCGCGTAATCCACGGGAGTTACCATTCAATCACCGAGGATCACGGATGTGAACCTCTCATAAATGTTCTCGACAGTTGCTAAGTTCGTGAAGGACTCGATATGAACCATCGAATCATCAAGATCTTATTTGTTGATCAACAAGTGATTAAATGTCAAGTGTTCCTAAGAGATCGTTTGATGAATCTCGTGGCTCTAGACTCAACAGTGCGTTTTGGTTTTCTGAGCGGAGACTAGGGAGAGGTCTCCTTCTTCAATACCGGTGATCTCTTAAGAAAGCCAATAGTTTATGTAGGGTTCCACGTGAGAATGAAACAAGCTTAGAGAGAAACTTGAGTGGCTAAGAAGGTTTAGTGCATGCGTCCTTTGGGTCCATGACGACTTTTATATTTCAATACCGGTGTCACTAAGTGACAACCAAGAGTATATGAATTGAACCGTTGTCCGCCCTAAGTTGAATAACTGGAGGGCTATTTCTTTTCACCCTTTACTTTGCATTTCTTTTTGATTCTTCAACTCCTTCTTTCTCCGATTCTCATATTCTCCTTTTATAATCATTCCTAAGGACTTCTAACACTAACTAATGGTAGTGTCCTTGGGTAGATCCCTCCGCTCTGGCGGATCATAGGACGGTTATTCCTAACCTTAGTCACCTTATAACCCATGACTAACCTATGTTTGCCATTTAAACCATTGTAAGTGAAAATATCTCTCAAAGGGTTTGTAGATGAAAACATGTTTGAACCATCGTGAGAGATAAGTTTTGCATAAATACTCCCTCCACATGTGCTTAATAGTTTTAATGGTTAAATGCACAAGAGGAAAGAGCACGACTTTATGAATTGATCCACTAAAGATAGACAATCTCCGCGAGACACGGTTACGTTGAATAGTTAAAGAGTTACATTGTCGCCTTTTAGGTGACAACTAGCTCTAATAACTACCTTGAAGGTGTAGACAAACCTTGGAAGGTTGTCAAACCCGTCGAGTTCATGTCTACCAAAAGTTTCTCGAATGGTACTTTCTACTCGTGACAAGTCCTTTCGAGACACGTTTACATCACTAGCGAACTAGCTTGAAATTATTACCGTCCAGACAAGTCTTTTCGAGTTACAAACAGCTTAGTACCGTCGATTCGTTGGTTAAGTCCGAGGTACACAGATTCATTTTGCATTTTATTACAACATATTTCTTATCATATATTTTTTCCCCTCAAAATGACATATAAAATGTTATTTTTGAACGTTTGAAATAAATATGACCATTTTGAGTTTTCGGGAAGAGTGACCACTGTGAACAATTTGTGAACAAAGTTTTAATTCAAATACTCCCCTCAACAAGTGATATAAGCGGTTGAGGTTTTGAAATCATATGGGAAGTACTTGTCTTTTGAGCAAAACCTTGAAAAATGAAAGGTTTGATAGGTTTTACTCAAAAATAAGAAGCTTCGCTCCTTTTATAAGGATTGAGGCACCGAGGCGTACCACGGGTCCTTTCTTGACAATTACGGGTTGAACAACATTATGTGTGCACAAGCCATACACATATATAATCATACATCCAAAATTATACGAAGGAAACCAATTAAGGGTGCCCAGAAGTGCGGTGATATTCCTGTGAGTACGCACCGGCGTTGAAAGCCGATGATGTTTCTCCCGAGTCGACCACCAACATAGCTCTCCGTCGTCGAATCGATCCCCACGAACAACCGTTCATCAATCATGGTGATGATACGTCTCACATCCCTCCTTTCCCGAGAATTCCAACGCTAGGATTCCCAACTTTCATGCGTATATCCTTCAATCAGATGCCAATCCATCCCTAACCGACTTCAATGTATGATCCCCAATTTGTGGAGCTCACTACACGCCATTAAGCGGTTTCTTGAAGTTCACTGCGGTAAACAACGCGAAAGGTTTCTTGATGGCGTGAGTTGTTTAAGGCGGTTGATGTCGGAAGATCAGGCGTGGTGGAGTGAAGTTTACGTTTACGATATGATTCAACAACCATCCGGATATCTTCGACACGTTCTTTGATCACAATGCATCTAATGAAGATGAGAACCGACTTGATAAATTCACGTTGAACTTGATCGAGAATTGTCTCATACGACCACTGTACTTTGGCAAGATACATGTCTTGATGTCGTTGAGACAAATTCTCAAAGTCGACTCAGAGAATCCATAGTCCTGCTCATCTTGTCGTTTGACTATGATATTCTTTAAGAATGTGTAGTCCCACTTAGACTTGAGATCAATGTGTTTGATGGCCACGATGTCCTTGAGCTATACACCTCATGTTGAGACTTGAACCGTGCACATTTAGTAGATTCTTGATGTTCGTGCCAATGATGAATCCCATACAATGCATCTTGGTCGTATGTTGCACGTTGTCGAAAACAAGTGAGTTACCACGTTCCTCGATAGCTATGCGCTTAGAGTAAATGGCGGCGGGAATGGAAGAGTCAATGATGTAGTGTATTTTCTTGAACCATCGCCACCATGAAGAAGAAATTCCGTGTCTTTGTTGAAGAAATATCGGAAGGGAATCCTTGGTTCGTCTGCTTGGCCAATGGTCGGTAGAGGTTTGGTCCAATCGGTGTAGTATGGAGGGTTGTCCCTTTGTGTGAAGTCAATGTTTGCTTCCGGATTGAGCCAATCCATGTTGTTAGACATAGCTCGAGCGATGTTCTCAAGATGATATTCGACCTCGAGGCGCTTTCGAGTCTGTTCTTCAACGTAAGGAATGCTTCATTCTTGATGCGCTTCAACTCGGTTCGTCATCTTTTCACACGAATCTTTCTTGCGTAATCTTTGCATGCTCCAAGGTACTACCGCTACCAATTCTTGACCTTCTTCGGGGTAGGAGTTTGATTGACAAGTGTGGAGAACCATTCATACTCTTCATTTTATCGTCATCTAGCCATGTTACGATTCCAGCCGAGTCGTCTTCTTCTTTTTGGAAGGCTTAGATGATGATCTTGGTTTCGCACTTGTTTGGGTGAGGTGGGTTGTTGTGGGGCTCAAGGACCTCTTCATCGTCACCACCCGTATACTCAAAGTGATCACCGCTTTATGAGTCGGGGTGGTAACTCGGAATCGTCCCGGGTTTATCGAGAGAAGATCGATGTGGAGGAGACTTTTGTTGAGAAGAAGTCCGTGGTAGAGGAGGTGGCATCAGTAGATTTACCGGCCGCCTCGACGTTTAGGTGCGAGTCCTTGTCCTTATCATCGTCATCTCTTGGCCGTTTGGGTTGATCGGTGACTCCTGCATGATGAAATGAGTTGAAAAGCAAGTAGACCTTCGAAAAATTTAGCTTCATCCGAGTAAACGTTCCGGATCGCTTTGACATTTGCATCACTAGTTTAGCGATTAACTTTCAGTTCGAGAGATCGACTTCTTTGGCCATTGTATGTTTAACCAATGCGGCGATGTTAGGGTGAGTTGTCCGGAAAATACTTCTCTAGTCACACCGGGGCGATGTCGAGAAGAAACTTGTGGGTTTGATCTCTTCGACTTCTCCGGTTCCTTTTGGACTTTAGGAACGATATCACGAAGGTACTTTTGAGTGTAACCTTCAATCATTTCATTCGAGTTCCTCCTTTTGATGACTCTTCATGAACTTCGAACAAATTCCCTTTCTTTTCCATCTTGTCTTTCTCATCATTCAAGTATCTTGAATTTGGTCAAGAAACCAATTCATTTTCTGTAAAGTATGTCCTTCTTTCGACTTGTTGGACAACCTTCACAATCTTTTATGAGTCCGAGAGATCCAAGATTTAGGAGGTTTCTTCACCGATTTGGATGATGATCCGGTTGACTTCGTTGATGGTGGTGGTGAAGAATGAGATGAAGAGTCCGATGATGAGGAGACATGAGGAGACTTCATGTCCTTAGGAGTTTCAGGGTTTTCTCCTTTGAGTGTGTTGGACTATCTAGAAGAAACTTTGAGTAATCATCCTCGTCATCCTTAGACTTTTCTTTCTCGATGTCTGTTTCTCAAAATCATACACAATAGTGTCCTCAGCAGGCTTTTGTTGTTGCGGAAGAGTGGTGGCACGGATCCCTGTCGGGTTGATTAACCGCATCAAGATCCGGAGAGGTGGGCGACTCCACTTGATCCTCCGGGGCCACCCATTTGATCTTTAGCAAATTCTGCGGCCTTTTGAAGGTGTCGGACGTTGTGAAACTTTTTCCGTGATGATTTATTCGATTGCTCTTCTTCTTCTTCTTGAGCTCTCATCATAAGATACAAGTGCGAGAGTCTTCCCTTCCTTGGACAACTGGAGGACTTGGGTTTTTCTCTTGAGGATTGACATCCTTTGCGCTTTAGTATGAGATCTCTTCATCCGTGTCGATAGCATCGAGTCCTCGTCCCCGAGCTGCCTTTGCGGTTCGGGTGAAATGATGGGAGTGGCTTCGAGACGGAACTTTCTTCTTAGGGGTAGGTTTCCTCTTTGGAATAGGTTTCTTCTTTGGAATATTCCTTTGACTACTGCACTTGTGACACTTCCGGCACTTCCTTTTCTCGTTCTCCTTACAGGTGTACGGAAGATTTATCATCGAGATGACCAACTTTGCCTTGTCTCGACCGCTTCGGATACCTTTCATACGATTTGAGCTTCGACATCTTGATTAGAAGGAAATCAGCGACAAACACCTTGTTTCTTTGTAGACGTTTCCTTGATTCCGACGGATAGAATAGGTTCCGTCAACATGTCATGATTTTCGGGGTCATTGAGCCTCTTGGGAATGTCGGGATGAAGTCCAAGTGCTCTGGATCAACAATTTAGTATATCGATGTAGGGAATCTTTGAGCCAAGTTTGTCGAGAAATGACATCATGTCATCCCAAATCGAGCTTCGATAGCGATGTGTTTCTTGTTGACCAATGCCCGAATATTTGCAATTCCATGAGCTTAGGGTGCTCATGGCCGCCATCACGACCGAAAATGAGACTTGGTGATGATCATGTAGAGAGTTCTCCATGGTTGAGGAATACTCTTAAGCTCTACGTGAGAGTGCTTGTTGATTACTCCAGTAGCCTCGTCATAACCGATATCGATTAAGAATTGGAGAGTGAGCTCTTCAGAGTGAGGCATATAGTTTGGTTGGATCGACTTGAGAATTAGGAGAAACGACCTTAAGTCTGCAGTGTAATGATGACTTGTTTGTGATTCGAGTCACCGTCACAGCGGTTTGTCCTTTGACCCTTTCCATAGTGTTCCGTAACTGTTGGATGTAGATCTCGGGACATTTGCAGAGTGAGTAAGCATGTTACGATACGGATGAGTCCTCGAATATCAATAGCAATAAGACACGAAGATTAAGAGCAAGTGAGGGTGTCAAAGTCAACACGGAGGTTATTCTTTCCTATCTTCATTGGATAGCCATGAGGATAGATATTAGCAATGGAGAGAACTTGGTGCATCC
>CM040243.1:138931101-138978049 GCA_022545495.1 Chrysanthemum lavandulifolium
AGTAGAGGCAAGGAAGGTGTCCTTGTGGCCGAACCACTATAAATACTTGTGTCGTGGTGATGTGCTTCTTACTCTTTATCTTTCATTACACATTTATATATCTATCTATCAACGTCAACATAAACAATCGAATAGATTGACATAAGTCGATCTAACTATTTAAAAGGAAGTTTTAATTGGTAAAACTATTCAACCCCCCAGTTTTCCACACTTTGATATCTGATCGAATCTCTTTTCTCCTTATCATTGAGCTCATCATACGTCTTTGAGTGCATCATTCCATAGATCATTGTTCCATCTGCGTTGTATCAATTAAGTCTCTAGTAGTCTCAATCGATAAGGTCCTTCATCGATTGACACGAGAATGTTGACTCCGTTTTCTTTTCCCAAACAATGCAATCGGATTCGTTGTGCCCATGAGTCATGTCGGTTACATCAAGCATAGGTGGAGTGTGTCGACCTGCCGCTTGAGCGCCCCTCGACTACGGAAGAAACAATAGTAGGAACGATGTTTGCCATGATTAAAAGTTCTACGGATTTTACTATTCTTTGATTAAGCGGAAATTGATTCTTTCACGGGATTTTACTAAACCAAAAGAACAACCGTAAGAATGTGTCACGAAGAAGTAACAAGTCTCAATAGACAAGTAGCTAAATACTCAAGCTGGATTAGTTATCAACTCGCTAAACAACCAACTCGCTTAAAGAAACAAGTTGCTTAAGGAATCAACTAAGCTAAATAGCGAAGTTGCATTAGTATCGACTCATGAACACAATCAACTCGCTTAAAGAGACAAGTCGCTAAATAGCCAACTCGCTTTAGTATCAACTCGCAACACAATCAACTCGCTTAATGAAACAAGTCACTTACGAATCAACTCAAGCAATAGCAAGTCAAAAGCGGACAACTCGCTTAACAACCGATATGTGTCTAAATACGCATATATTTTACATTGTTTAAACCACAAACCGCCAAAACACTTTGAAAAGTCATAAAATACTACAAATATCATGAAAATGTGTTTTATATGAATCGGTACAAAAGATTGAAAACAAGTGAAAAACAAGCAAAGTTCACATAATTGTCATTTTCGGTCCACGAAGTTTCACAAAATGGCAAAATTAGTCCTGGGTATTTAAAATGGAAATTTATCAAATATTACCTTGTGTTATTCATCATTGGCAATATTAACCTTTTGATAACTTTTGGGAATTCTGATTTCAACCCTTCATTTCAAAATTACAAATATGGTCCTTGTGATTTATAAGCTACAAACCAAAAGGACCCTCTGTATTATTAAACCATTTGAAACAAAGACCGACCTTGGTCAACAAAACCGATCAAACCCACCTTCATTTTCTCCTACCACATACAACATAAACCAAAACAACTCCTTCCACCTCCTGGTTTCACTACCGCATGTCCACCTTATCCCCCATTTGTCAAACCACTCACCACCACCTCCTCAACATCCTCGACACTCGACCAACACGGCTTTAGATATTTTGGCACCAAAAGCAAAATCAAGGTGAGATTAATTCAACTAATCCAAGGGCTAGAAGTGAAGAGAAAAGCTTTTGATAACTAATAAAAGGATTGAAGCGAAGAAATAATGGTCATTGTTTTAGACCTTTTCTATTTTTACTTATAATCGTTTTTAAGTTTTATGCAAAAATAGTCTTGGGTTTTGTTACTTATGTATTGTATGAATCATATTAATCATATTTCAAGTGTTTTAATCATCAATTCCATGTTTCACCTTGTTCTAGTTTTCCGCCAAATTGTTCTTACTCGTTTTCATGTTATAATTTGTTTGAATGGTTCCAATAAGTTTGTTTAAGCTTATTCAAGCTTATTTAAGTGAATTAAAGTAGTTTCTGTCCTTTATGCAAAGAATTTGAAAAGTCAACAAAAGTCAACACAGTCAACGAAAAGTCAACTGTGTTCTTAAGTCTGAAATTTCATTTTTAGAAGTGGTAATCCAGTCATTTAAGTTCATTTTAAGTATTAGTCATATTTGTTTTAGGCATAAGCTTTTAAAAATTTGTTTTCAAAGATACTAAGGGTGTTTGGCATATTGGGTTAAAATGGGTCAAACTAGCTTGTCTTTGCTCATTTGCACTTTCTTCAAGTTTGATCATGATTAATTAAGTATGTTTCAGTTGTTAGTAGAAGCTTTTGTTGTTTTGAGTCGTTTGATGATTTTAGTTGTTTAGTGCAATTTTAGAAAGTTGATTGCTCATATAAGCTTCTCATGACTTGAGCTTATTTGGTCCTTATTTCGGTAATTTTAGGTCCTATATAGTGATTAAAGTGCATGTTCCAAAGTTGGTACTGTTTGATCAAGCTTTGATGGTTTTTGGTCAAAATCTTGTTTACATCAAAATTAGTCGCAAGGTGAAAAGTGGTTTTCACCAAACTTTCTGGAATTTTCATGGATTCATTTTCATCCAATTTAATTGAAATTCGGGACAATTAACTTCAGTTGGTCAAGTGTTTAAAAGTGATTTTGTGGAATTTTAGAAGACCTCTATAAGCTCTAAATAAGTCATCCAACAGACCTGTTCACTCGGCGTATCTTTGAGATTTTCAAGATCTGTTGAGTCATTTCAAGCATATTGCAGAGCTTGTAGAAAGTTCGTTTAGCTTCTATCAGGCTCAAATTTGGTACAACTGATCTTTGGTTGGTGGTCTTGAGGTCCACAAATCTGGTTTTCAGCTTTTGCTTATTGGATAAGTCGTGGCTTTAGCTTAAAGTAGGTAAGGTAGAGGTTGTTTTCATTATAAAAGCAAATAAGTCAAACTGTTTAGCTTGCACTCTAGAGGTTTAGATTAGTTGATATAGGTTGCTTTTAAGTAGTTTTAGCATATTATAGCTTACAGTGATAATTTGGTGCTCATTTGGTACTTATAGCTTATTTTTAGTGCTTATTTATAAGCACTTTTCACTCTGAACCTAATTATTGAACACCGCACCACTTTTATTATTTTCCTATATTTAGAATAATATTTTAGAATATTCTCAGGAAGTTTCATATTTTCACTGTTCATTTACTATTTTTACGCATTTAATTTCGGTTTTAGCATTTTAAATAGCTTTTAATACAAATAAATCGAGAAAAGCTTTAAAAATATGTTTTCAATTTTCATAGATTAAGATAAATATAAAAGCCAAAAAATATTTTCCATAATTTTCTTAGTTTAAATAGTATTTTCTAGCATTTTAATTAGTTTTAAATAGTATTAAATTCATAATAAATAGATAAAAGTGTAAAAATATATTTTCAGTTTTAAAATAACTTTGATAATATTTTAGATTTTTCTAAGTCATAATTTCACTTTTCTAGCTTTATTTCATATTTTCTTATATTTTAGGGTATTATTAAATAGTTAAAAATAGTTTTAATTAATAATAAGTAAATAAGTAGTCATAAAAATAATTTTCTTTTTCCAATAATTTTCTTATGTATTTAGGATTGTAAAATATAATTTTCACATTTGTAGGCCTTTTATTTCTTTAATCTCACGTTTTATTTTGTATGTTTTAATTGTTTCTAAGTATTTTGCTTTCACGTATTTGTTCTTATAGCTTGTTTAAGCTATTTTCTTTTATTTCCTTAGTTTAATCAATCATCACCCTTTTCCCATTCAATATCACCCGATCAACCACCAAGTCGCTTAATAGGTCAACTCGCTAAATAGCCAAGTCGCATATATCAACTTGCTTCCAGTAACAAAGCAACTCGCTTCAAGAAACTCAGTCCGAGACTCGGCTCGCTTAGTACAAAGTTCACAAATAACAACTTTATCAATCAAAACAACCAAACCACAATGATTTAAGCCTTCCAATTCAAAACATAAACACATATGATGATCCTAAACACAAAAGTACAAACAAAATTCAAACTTTAACACTAGAATTTGTCAAATGATTCAAACTCTCCTAAACACTTAATACCCCAAAACCTTATAAAATCCACCAAAACAAAGAGCATGAAAGATGAGTGATCAAACCATGGCTCTTGATACCAATTGAAAGATATAGGATTTCACAAACACACTAAACCATAATCATACGGGGCGTTTAATATGTTTAGAGAGAAAGTTCTAGAGAAAGGGAAGAGAGTTGGGAACTTTGTGAAACAAAGAAAAATGGTGAAGCTCAACCCTCTACCTTGGGAGGTAGAGGTTATTTATAGTTTCTTACAAACAAACGCCACCTATGAGAACGTGGATCGAGGCATCAGATGGGTAAAGACGTCCATCCTCCACGGTGTTACTTAACAAACTACTTTCTAACATAACTTGACTACGACCACGAGCTTTCTATCGAATACATATACTTGAGGTGACTCGACTCTTTAACTCTGAATTTTCTAATTCCTAGCAGCTGTATGAAAAGCAAGTTGTTATTGATGCGATTTGTCGTTTCAAGTATAATCGTTTGTCTATATATACTCGTATGCATTTTGTCACATGCGTATTGATGAATGCGATTTGTTTTGTGCGATTTGTCCCATGCGTTTTGGCGTATCTTTGTTTGTTGAATGCATTTTGATATATGCGACTTGTGCTTTGACCTATGCGTTTTGACAATATGCGATTAAGTCCACAATGCGACTTGTCTTATACATTATCGATTTATCCATAATGCGATTTGTCTTGACAATATGCAATTTGTCTTATGCGATTTGTCCATTTAATGATTGGTTCTATGCGATTTGTCCTATATGTTGTTTAATCTTTATCCTTCATTATACCTCCTTGGTCATTGTGCGTTGATCGTATACTTGCTATATCGATTGTGCATTTACCATCGTTCATTGTCAATTCTTCGTGATGTTTATGAGTGTCCTATGCTTAATATGCCTCTGCCTCATTTATATCTTGTTCTCTAATATGTGTATGCTACTTCATGAGCTTCAATCACTAATTTAGTATCTAAGATAAATTGTTGCAATGAGGTTGATCTGCTGACCTTGTCTAACCTAACAATTTTCCGAATATTGTTGTTGTATGTGTGCTCTATAGTAATACAATGACAGGCACAACATCTTCTGAGAATATTGCTACCGCTGCACCACCCACTGTACCTACCGATGAGGAAATTCTTCCGCGTGAGGAATGGGTGGATATTGTAAAAAGCAACTGCTTCGTGGATGTGGAAAGAAACCAACCTAATCCAATCTATCGAATTGTTGTTGATATTTTGAAGAACACCAACTTTTTTGGTGCGTTAACCATGCGGTGCACGATTCCTTCTATTTACCTGCAACAATTACGGAACATCTGTATCATGGGACAAGATCACAGCTACATACACTTGTAAACTTGAAGACAAGTGGTATGACATCACCACAGAGACTCGTGGAGGCTCTTCAAATCACCCAAAGAGACCCCCGAAATCCATTCGTCACTCCACCCACTGGTGAAGAGCTAATGGACTTTGTTGAAGAATTGGGATATCCGGAGAAGATAACAAAGGTCTCGGCGGTCATCAACAATGAAGTGTATCAACCATGAGAGCCATTGTCACTATTCTCAACCTTTGCTTGACAGAAGACTTGGGGTTTGAAAAAGTGAGGGCTCCGATTCTACAAATTATGTGGGGGATAGTTAAAAGGGTAAAACATCGACTTTATGGAACACATTTGGGAAGAATTCACCAGCTATGGACACCTTCATCAGCGATAGACAAAATTTTACGAATCAAGTCAAGGAAAGAAAACCAAAGACAAGAGGTGATTCGGCATAAGGTTCTCGAAGCTCATTATCCAGCACTTGCAACAAAAACATCAGTTAACTCCAAGAAGTGAGTCAGTTCTCCATGAAGCCGGTGATGAATTTGTTCTTGGTAACTTGAAATTTGTTTCCAAAGGATTGAACAAAGAGGTTTTCGAAATGCCAATACCTGAAGCACTTCTCACAGAAAGAATTAAGAAGGCTGACTACTTCAAGAAATACATGAAAAAGGCCTCAGGCATAACTATTGAAGACACACCCAATCCCACTCACACACAACCCAAATCTACAAAATCAGATCACAAACCAAGTCATCCTCAAAGTCAACTTATGCGAAGCCTCCCACAGAAGAGGCAAGATAGATCAGACTCTGGCGATTCACCATCTCAAAATCAAAAAAAGAAGGAGGAGCCATTTGAAGGGGAAAGGAAAAGGGTCCGAAGTGCAGAAAGAGATGTCCTTAATGGATGAAGACGATCTTGCTGCTCCAACAAGGCATTCAAGAGAGCTCAGCAAAGTCTTGATGTGTCTTAAAGACTGACCGTTGAAGGGGTTATGATACTGAGAACGATTCTGACCACGTCAAACCACTCACATTGCACAAGGTAAAGGAAAAGGAAAGATGGTGAAGAGGTAGAGCAGTCTTGCAGATGTTGTTGACTATCTCACTCCAACTCAAAATCTAGCACGCATTTGAGCTCGAGAAAAGAAGTGTTGAATCATCCTCGGCACAAGAGTAAATTGGGTGGAAAGATGTGTACGATACGGGAGGACACTCTTGCCTCCAAATGACACCCCAGTCGAAAAGCCATGAATCTGAACCTTCACGAGCTGCATCAAGATCTTGGAAAGCGGCGAGCAAATTGATCTTGCGGGCAAAGCAGGGAGGGGAAATATCCGAGGAGATCTAAAGCCAAGATCCGAGGAACACGTGCACTTTGATGAAGCAAATATGTCAACGGATCCCTATCTTCCTAAAGAACCTTGATCTTGACATAACTTATGGTGACCAATTTTCAAGGACGGACCCTCGGATATTGAGTCGGACCAAAACGATGAAAGGAAGAGGTTGAATCTATGTTCTCCGTCACCATTCAACATGATACATCAACCATTCCTCCTATGTCGGCACAGTGGTCCCCACATCAACAACACCTCCATCAACCGCACTTCCACCACCGCCCTCACCTCGATCAACCGCACTTCCACCACCGTGTCCTCGACACAACTACTACCATCCCTCCATCAGCCGTCATTATTAGTGAATCAGTCATACCACTAGCAACAACACCTCCCAGCAAGACAATGGAGCAACTTCTTGATGAAGCTTTAAAGCGACTTGAAGCTCTCGAGAAGCACCACCTGCCCGAATCTGTCAATCACCTTGATCATCATCTATCCAAGCTGGAGAGTTTCAATTTTGATACCGAATTTATGAATGCCATTGAAGCGGAAGTTAAGGATGTGGTGGAATGGGCAATGAAGGCTCCGCTACATCAGAGGTTTAAGGATTTACCCACTTCGGATATGAGATCAGTCCTCTGCGATAGAATGTTTGAAACAGATGAGCATAAGGACGAAGTTCACATGAAATTGTATGAAGCTCTCCAGGAATCTATCAAGCATGATAATCATTTGTAGTTCTTGGAAGATATTCATGAAAGGGAGGGAAAGAAGAAAAGGAGAGTGGTTATGCTTGAATCCATGATCGGAGTTCCTAAACCACCACCTCCTCCTCCTCCTCCTACTGGTAGTGCTGGGTCATCTAGAATAGGTGGATCATCTGGAACTGCTGAAACTCAAAGGACAAATCCACCGACACCACTACCAAAACCTTCTAACCAATCTGGTTCATCTGCCGGTCAAGGATCTCAGAAGACATCTGCAGCATGGACTACAAGTGACTCGATTCACCCTGCTTCACCAAAATCCCGGAAGAGCAGCAATGAATGAAGAGTCCTATCTTTGTTCAAGAATTAGATTCGAGAGGATGATGATGCCTCTACAAAACACATTCAAAGCCTTGGTGAAGAAGATTGGTGGAATGCATACATAGGAGGAAACGCATCAAATCATCCCGATGCACCTTCTAAAGACATAACTCAAAGCTGGTGGCCCGAAGAACAACCTGAACCAACTGAACCATCATGGGCCATTCCAGAGTCCAATTTGACTATCCATGACAATAACTGGGTAACTACCATTGTAGCCAACCATGAAGATCCTTCAGAAGAATCACTCTTGCACATCACTGGTGACATGGGAAGCTTCATTAAATGGTATTTTGAAAAGCAGGGAATCTCATCAATCACACCAAAGGGTCTTGAAGGCCCAGCTTATGAAGTTGTTAAAGTCTTTTATTCTGACGCCGCTCATCTGCAATTCCAAATGGAAGAGTGTCACAAGTTGCTGACAGATCAAGTAGATGATAATATCAGCCGATTCAACATCAACAACCCTCTTCCTCTTGGTGGTGAACCCGGAGAGAAGACCACTCAATCTAAATTCTTATTCAATAAACATCTGGACTATCTACGGGCTAATATTCAAGGAAGAAGACCTGCCTTATCTATTTTTAAGATGAAGGCAACAACTTACTTAGATCCGGTCTTGGCGAGATGGTACCCGACCAGTGCAGACGCACAAAGAATACGAGTATGATATTAACGCCTATACGGAATCTCCATTGGTGGTTTAAAGAAGAAATTCTACATTGAAAGACATGGTGCGAGATAAGAAGCGCATAGGCTGACTCGATCCAAGCTGCGAATTCTAAGTGTGGTCGTGGAGATCTTCCTAATTTATGGTTATGATTATACGAAGAAGATTGTCTCGAAGTGACTTAAAGACCATGCAATTGAAGAAAAGCGATTTCAAGCACTTGTTCCCAGTGACTTTGAAGATCTGCACATTGAACCTTCAAGGCCATCTTGACCATCGCCCATTCGTGAAAAAGAAGTATCTCATTCTTCTTTGTCAATCTATGGATAAGGGGTTAGTGATACAACAAAGAGTGGGTGACTTTCGACGGTATGGAAAGCTGCTCGGACCCAAGTCAATCTCACAAAACCTCAATGGGAAGCCACTGGACATGAATTCAAGCATGACTACTCGATGATTGATACACCAAGAGATTGTCTTCTTGATAAATATGGTTCAAGAATGCTCACGAGACTGTGTGAGCTTTACAAGTTCGGTGATGGTACGTTAAGGTGATTGAAGAAGAATTGGATTCGAGGTTCAAGGAGTTCAAGCTAAAGATGAGGCCGGGGAACAACACGAGGTTTTGACAGAAGATGTGAAAGGTGTGAAGATTTCATTGTTGCTATCGGACGAAGACTTAAGACAAGAAAGATATTCCATGACCGAAAGTTTGGTGGGAGGGAGAGTACGTGAAGGACACTACAAGCTACTACAGAGAACAGAATGATGATATCTTCTTATAGTAGCTATTTTGTTTAACTCTAATGTGTAATGTGGTGGTTGTACTATGAACAATAATAACTATAATGTATATAGTAGTGATAGGTTATGGCTTGTAGCTTCCCTCTTGTTCTGAAGAGGGAACATAGTAGTGTTTCGTTTCAGATCAAATAAAACCGGACACATTTTTCTCCAACAAGGATTTTACATATTTAAATCACTTGAGATCCAAAATCTCAAAGGATTGAAATTTTTGATCGGGGAGAAAATGTGATATAAATATGCAATCTGATAAAATGTGATCTTCAAGTCTCAATAAATTGGCATCTCTCCCCATATGTGCTAAACCTTTCGAATCTCGAAGCACATATTGAGGGGGAGCATTTCAAAAGAAAATAAACTATCAAGGTACAAATGCTTTTATGTTTTAACATAAAGTACCTTGATTGATTTTCTAAATGGTTTCTTAATGGCTTTTGTAATCGTGAAAGTACTTCAAAGAACTCTTTCCTCTTTGTGCTAAATGATTTCAAATAACCAACGCACATTTTGAGGGGGAGAATTTACCAAGAAATTCAAATGGCCTTTTTCTTCGGAAATTGTGATCTAGATAATATTTCAAAATCCTCTTGCCTCCATGTGCTAAACAATTTCAAAATCATATGCACATGTTGAGGGGGAGCATTTATAAAATGATCAAAAACAATTAAGGTGCAAAATGTTTTGATATTTATATCACAAGTACCTTGATTGATTTTCCAAATGATTTTAATTGGTTTCAAGAAGAAAAGAACAATACCAAAAGACCGACCAATTTACTTTATGCATGGTGTTATAAGGATGATTAGGTTAGGTATTCGTTCCCCGATCGCCAGTAGTCGGAGGGATATACCGTGGACGATCCACCGGATAGTGTAGAAGTCCTTAGGTATGATGAAAAAGGAGAAAAGTGAGAAATCGGAAAAGTCCGAGGCGAGAAGAGCTAGGCGGAATAAACCCAACAAGGTTCTAGTAATGAAGTCTCGGTAAGCAGAAGGGTTGAAGAATGAAAAGAATTGATTGAAAAGGGTGAAAAGAAATAGCCCTCCATTAATTCAAATTAGGGCATAAACCGGGTTCAATACATATGCTATTGGTGTCACTTAAGTAACACTTGGTATTGAAGACAAGGCGTCATGGACCCAAATGGCGACTGCACCTAACTTCCCAAGCCACTCAAGTTCCTCTTAAAAGGACTTGTTTCATTCTCACGGGAACCTACATAATCTATCGACCTTCTTAGAGATAGTTGATATTGAAGAAGGAGACCTTCTCACAGTCTCCGACATAGGAACCAAATGAGCACTATTGAGTCTAGAGCCAAGAGATCATCAATAAATCTCATTAGGACACTCAATTAATGAAGACTCAATTGCTTCACACAATGTGAAAAGTGAGAATATATTTAAGAGTCCTACATTATCCTTGTGGTATTGCCGAACATCAAAGTGATATGTGAACATATTCACAATGAAGATGGAAAGCCTTCTAGAGCCAACATCAAACAAGCTCTTGGTGGGTGGCATGTGAGATCTATCCAATAGATCAATCATGTGACAAGCGGATGAAACTATGGGCGATTCACATTATGAATCAATCACGGTTCGGTAATGGATTGACGGATACTTTTGAAAAACCGTCGTTTTGCTCAAAATGATTTTCTATAGCACAATCATTGTATTACATTTCAAAATCAAAAGGTATTTATGATTGAAAATTGATCTTTCTTATAAAACCCGTTGTATTGCAAAACTTCTTTCTATTAAGCAATGCACGATTGTTTTCAATCGATTTTAATCAATCAAGAATCTCAATTTTTGGTTCGCTCACTCCGTGTTGTCTTCTTTGAGACGTTCCGGTTTGAGAATGGCTAGAAGCATTGCGAAATCCGTCGAGGAGATTCTTGAATTTTACACGATCACAAAAGATTTGTCGATCAACGAGGAACCGTGGGCCGTGTACCTCAATTCAACGAAGTGATCAAAAGACACCTTCATGCGCTTTTATTGATAACTATTGTGCGCAAGTACACTGACGGTTTCAGCTGATCATGATTGAGAAGACAATCCATAACCGCATGCTCACACATCTCGTTCATCTCAAAGAAATCATGATATGTGCATATCTTCATCAAGTTACTCTGATATTTTCACTCCATGCTTCTGCTACGCTACTGCAAATGTCATGAATCAACAAAAGCTTCCGCAACTCGATGAGAAGATATCATGATCCGAATGTGAGCATGTCGGTCCAAAAGTCACAACTACACATGCTCGGCAATCCTACGCCGGATGATGCGGAGATTATGTGTTGCGGATGATCTCGATGAAAGCTCTTGATCACTTATCAAAGAATCACCAAAGCCAAAGAATCATTACTATAATACGATGTTAAAGTGCGTAAAGCTACAAAGTCTGAGCTCGAGCATTAAAGATTATAGATTAAATGCTAGGACTTTAAATGTAATTATTGGGGTGACCTCCGCAGGGAGATTGTTAGCATATTACACTCGTAGACATACGGTATATTAGTTAGATTATTAGTAGTATTAGTAACACCGTGGAAGAAAGGCAATTAGTTACCCACCGTATGCGGATCACATTTCGAAGGAGGCGTAGTCATTTGTATAAATAGCCCTCTCCCCACAAGGGAGAGGGTTGGATGTTCACTTACTAATCTAACCTTTCCTTTGGATTTTATCTCTCTAAAACATCTCACTTTCTATCTCTAGAACTCATTCTATACGCCCCAATTACTTGTGTGTTTAGGTGTTTGTGAAAACCAATATGTTACAAAGGTCATGCGTTGCTAAGCTTCATCATCATCAAGACCACTAAAGTGCATCTTGTTGATACTTCTTCTCTCCCTTCATTAGTTTGTCAAGTTGAAGGCATTGGTGTATAGTGCCGATGGTGTACATTCGATATGGGGCGTCGATATATATTTGTTTAGTTTGGGTAAAAGGGTATTGATATCCTTTGAAGTGTTGTAAAAAGGAGTTTGTCTCCTTTGGGTTGTAGTGTTGGGTAGTAGTTCCTCCTTTGTAATGGAACTCGGTGTCTAGCCTAGTACCGGGTAAAGTGTAGGTGACATTGTGATAGGTTTTTTTCTACCTCGTGGAAGAATTCGGTGTCTAGCGTTGTACCGGATAAAGTGTAGGCTGACGTTGTGAAGGCTTCTCCGCCATATTAAGGAGATTGTGTTGTGTAGTGCTTAGAAACTCTTGAGTTGGTACTGGGAGTGGAGTAGGCAAGGAAGGAGTTCTTGTAAGGTGAACCACTATAAATACTTGTCGTAGTTTTGTGTTCCTTTACTCTTTATCTCTTTACATTATTTATTTATATGTCTATCTATCAATATCCACACACGATCTAATTGGATTGAAATAAGTCGATCTAAATAGTTTAAAATAAAGTTTTAATCGGCAAAACTATTCAACCCCCGCATTTAGTTTTCTACATTCTCCATCTGAACATCGTGTAGAAATCAACCAACTCATTATATGTTTTAGGTGTATGATTTACTCTTGGTGGTTCACTCTATATATATATATATATATATATATATATATATATATATATATATATATATATATATATATATATATATATATAGGGAGAGTTAACGTGAGATCAAACTTAAAGTTGTAAAAATAAGATCAAATCAAAAACCATTAAAACATTTATAAATAACGGTTTTAGCAATAATACACATAAAAATAATATTTTAATACAAATTAACATTTTAGCAACTAATAACCAAATGATACATGAGTTTGGATTATGATACACTGACACATTACCTAAATAAATATTCCAAAGCACGATACACATAAAACCCGATACACATTACACTTCTAATCATTGTGTATCATCTAGGTTTCAGTAAATTTTAAATAGAAATCTATCGAAACTTTAACACTTTAGTTTTAGTTAATAAAAGATTTATTTTTGTTGTAAGGAGAGTGTCATTTGTCAAATTTAGTTGAATCTCATTTTAACAACTTTAGTTTGATCTTATTTGATCTAGATTATATATATATATATATATATATATATATATATATATATATATATATATATATATATATATATATATATATATATATATATATATATATATATATATATATATATATATAGGATAAAGATCAAATAAAAAATGAATATCCGTATAAAAAAAAATAAAAATAAATAAAGTTCTTGAAAAATTCTCAAAAAATTCCACAAGATCGGTTATGATGGTGAATGAAAAGTTGTGAAAAACTTTTTTCTAAAAGTGGATATTTTTTCCTAAAACCATTATGAAAAATCGTTTAGCATTAAATCGTTTTTGTGCATCAAAAATTTGTTTTTGCAACGAACTTCTTTTGACTTTTTTTCTCAAAATAACATTGCGCATCTAACTAAACAAGTTGAAAATTTTGTGCATCAAAATTTTTTTGCGCATCAAAATTTGTTTTTTGTGCATTAAAAAAAACGTATCAAAACTCAAAATTATAAAAAAAATGTTTTTACAAAAGTTTTATGCACCAACATACCCGATCTTGTGGAATTTTTGGAGAATATAAAAAAAAAACAAATCTTTTTATTTTTTTACGGATATTTGTCTTTTATTTAACTTTACACTATATATATATATATATATATATATATATATATATATATATATATATATATATATATATATATATATATATATATATATATATATATATATATATATATATATATATATATATATATAGGCACTTTATTTTCGTAAACCACTTTAAGTCAGAAGCTATGAGAACCACTTTTTACAACTAATTCTACACAATGTACATCATTTAATGCTCCATAGCATTTTGTTATTTTTATTTAATTCAAAAGGTATAATTGTAAATGACATTTTCATATTATTTTGTTTTTTTTATATTTCCCGTTTTTTGTAAATCTTAAAATTGGGATTTTTTTTTTTTTTTTTTTTTTTTTTTTGTTAACATGTTTTAGATTTTGTCACGGTGAATACATGTTTTTTTTTTTTATTATTATTATTTTTCTTCAATAAGCAAAGGTGCATACATGTTTTTCCAAATAGTCAAGGTGCATACATGTTTCAATTGACAAAGTGCATACATGTTTTTTAGCTAACACTTTTTTATATCAACATACCAATATTTTTACATGATCCTTATTTTTTTTGATAAGTTTGAAACACAAATTAGAACATAAATCATTATAAAATAAAACAATATTTATATACTTAAATGTTACATTTCACTTGATTACAAGTACAAAATATTGGTAAAAAGTGCAAATTATATATCTCCAAAAGTTGCAAATTATCTTCATGTATAATCATGTTCATCCACTTCCGATCTTAAATGATATCATCATCTTCATCATTTAATCTGAAACAAGGATGCACGAAAATAATTAAACCACAAACAAAAAAGAAACGAAAATTAATCATAACAACTAGCATAACGCATATGCACAATCTTGTGTATATTAAACTAATAATGTAAACATATTTTTAATCATAAACACAAAACATATATGTTTTATAATCCAAAACACAAAACATATATGTTCTATCGTAAACATATGTATCTTTGGAGGAATTTTCAAATACTTACTCTTATTTTGGTCTTCTGATGAAAATCCCACCATTCATCTAGTTTGATCTAATGGTAGGGATAAGCCAAGATTTAATACTAAACACAAGTCAGTTTTTTTCTCCTTTTTCTTTGTCTTTCTCTTTCTTATTTATTAACATTTTTTAATTCATGTTTTATTATAAATTCATTTTTTTTTAGTTCACGTTTTTTAATTATGTTTTTAATTTTAAATTCACGTTTTTTATTCAAGTTTTTTCGCTTTCACGCTTTCATACATATTTATATGTTTTCGTTCGTTTTTATACGTTTCGTCCGTGTTCATATGTTTTCATCTTTTTTACATTTAAATCGATTTGAGACATTTTAAATCTGTTTTCATCCGTTTACGTCACGTTTACATCCGTTTCGTGCGTTTTACGCGTTTTCATACGTTTATATAAGTTTCCCGCCCTGCTTTTGGCGTTTTATAACATTTTCATACGTTTTCCTCCGTTTTACGTATTCGCCCATTTTAGACATTTCGTCTATTTTCATACGTTTTATGTTTCTTCGTTTCGCCCGCCACGTCCATTTCATACGCCGCCGTCCGATTTCTTTCGTTTTCATCGTTTTCGTCCGTTTTCTCTCGTTTTCGTTCATTTTCATACGTTTGCAGCGTGTTTTACGCTTTCAAATGTTTCGCCCATTTTTCTTAGGTTTTCGCCATTTCATCCATTTCATACGTTTTGTCTTTTTAGGTTTTCATGTATTTTCGTCCGTTTTTAGGCGTTTTAAATACGTATTCTTACATTTTCATGTATTATCATCCGTTTTACACGCTTTGACCCATTTTATACGTTTTTAGTTTCAGGCGTTTTTGTCCGTTTATCGTTTTCATTCGATTTATCGTTTTTGTCCATTTTTGACGTTTTCATTTTGATATTTGTAAGTGACACCTATCTCTTGTGATATATAACTGTAAGGAAGATGAAAAGTATTACATTCTTCATCATGTATGTGTTATCGGTTGTGATACTCAACTAAGAATGTGATGGTTGTGTTTTTGAAAATATTTAGGAAGCTTTTTGTGTTTATGATATTATGAAATATTAGAAAGTTGTTCAAGCGAAAACAAGAGATGTTATAATCTTTTGTTAGACTTGCGGTGGATTTTTATATTTAATGGATACATTGTGCATGTTTCGATGGGTTATATAGCGGGATTGAAAATATCTATGGTTGAATCAAAGAACTAAGTAAGTTATGGTTGAAGATAGCACATATTTATAAACAAGCGAGGAAGCTCAAATACTTGTGATATCACGGGTGATATCACCCCACTCTGATATCATCGCGTGATATCATGCGTGATAACATCGTTGATATCACCCGTGATATCATGTGATATTAGGTGATAGCATGTGTGATATCATAGTTTATATCACGGCGATATCACCGATGATATCACCGTGATATCGTGTGATATCGCGTGATATCGTGTGATATCACCGCGATATCACCGATGATATCACAGTGACGTCGTGTGATATCGCGGTGTTTGTTTCTGGGTTTGTTTATAAAGATGTGTGCTTTCTTGACCATAACTTTCTTTACTTGATTCAACCATAGATATTTTAAATTCGCTATAAAACCTATCGAAACATCGCCATGTATCCATTAAATAGAAAATACACCACAAGTCAACAAAAGTTCATAACATCTTTGTTTTCAGATTAAACCACCTTTCTAATATTTCATTATCATAAAACAAAAATCTTCTAAATATTTTCAAAACACAATTAAAAAAAATGAATCATCACAGTAATATAATAAGTGATGTTTATTATCATTTCTTTCGTATATACTTGGTAAAATACTAAATTCTTATCACATTTGGTATGAATTTAATATTTCACGTTCTTAGTTAGTGTCATGGTGATACAGCATATATGATGAAAAGTGTAATACTCTTCATCTTTCTTACAATGTTATATCACAAGAGATAAATAAGTGTCACTTAAAAATATCAAAATGAATAAAAAAGAAGCAAACTATGAAAATTGAGACTTGACATATTCTCAAAATCAAACAAGTGTTTCATTAAATTAGCATTTTTTTGAACAAAATAAGAATTCATCTAAAAAGACTTTAACCCTTTTATCTCTACTAAGAGTGTAATATCACAGTGATAGATAACGTTAGTTGCATTAAAAAATATCGCTTGTCAATTGCGATGAAGCGCACAAAACTATCTTGTAATCGAAAATTATAAAAATATTAGAAAATACATAGGTGATAATATATAAAATATCTGAGTAATGAAATATCTCGAGATGATATTAAAGGTTAAAAACATACTTGTTTGTTTATGAATTATCACAAGTGATGTTAGACATTAACTTTTTATAATAAAATATCACAATTGATATTAGGCGTGTAATATATTAAAGTTTAATAATAAGCATGAAAACATATGAAAATAGATTTAAAACGTATAAAGCGCAAAAATGGGAAAACGTGTAACGAACAAAACGAATGAAAGCGTATAAGCGTGTAAGCGGAAAAAGCATCCTGGCGTGAAACGGATGAAATGGACGGCGTGTAAACGTATGAAAACAGACGAAAACGTCGAAATGGGCGAAAGCGTCTAAAATGGGCGAAACGTAAAAAGCAGGCGGCGTATATAAACCTATGGAAACCAGGTAAGCGTGAAAGCGGACAAAACATAAGAAAATAGAGCGCGGCGTATTAAAGCGGACGAATATGTAAGAAAACGAGGCGAAAGGTATGAAAGCGGACAAAAGCGTAAGAAAGCGGATGACGAAAACATGGGAAAGCGGACGTAATGTAAGAAAGCGGTAGCGTATGAAAGCGGACAAAAAGCGGACGTAAACGTGTGAAAGCGGACGAAAGCGTATGAAAGCGGACGAATCGTGAAAGCGGACAAAGCGTGAAAGCGGAGAAAGCGTGAAAGCGAGCAGCGTGAAAGCGGACAAAAATGTATGGCGAGGCGAAAATGTAAGAAAGCGGTAAAACGTGTGAAAGCGTAAGAAAGCGGATGAAAGCGGTGAAGCGGACGAAACATATGTAAGCGGAAGAAAGCGTGTAAGCGGACAAAAGCGTGAAAGCGAGCGAAAAGCGTAATAAGACCGACGGCGTAACAAGGCGGCGAAACGAAGAAAGCGGATGGCGTAGAAAGCGGACGGCGTAAGAAAGCGGTAGGCGTGTAAGCGGACGGCGTGAAAGCAGACGATTTAAACGTAAGAAAGCGGATGACGTATGAAAGCGGACGACGTATGCAAGCAGACGAAAACGTATAAAAAGCGGAAAAATGACAAAAGCGTGTGGCCGGCAACGACGAAAAAAAAAAGCGTGAAATTAAAAATTGCTTAAAAATACAAATAATGAGAAAATAAATAAGAAAGATAAAAAGAAAAGAAAAACGTGAACTTAGGGTTTAGACATATTAAATCTTATGTTAATCCCAACCATTAGATCAAATTAGATGGAAGGTGGGGATTTATCCCTTAGTATGCAAGGATTTTTGAGTATGCAAAATAAAGTGCCTCTCCAAAACATATATGTTTTATAATCCAAACACAAAACATATATTTTTTGGATTATAATTAAAATGTGACCTTTTAATTCTAGTTCGCAATAATCAGTTTCTAGTGTTATCTTTAAGCTGTGTTAAGGTTGAATATATAGAGCAAGAAATGTGACCTTTTTAATTCCAATTCGCAATAATCAGTTCCTACAAATCTTAAGGCGTAGATATATAGAGCAAGAAAACTTAAATAGAACCTTAGCTTACTTTTTTCCTCCTGCTTCCTTCTTTTTTCTTTCCGAATAAATGCATTATCTGCTTTTGCAATACAATATGACTTGCCTTTTGCATACCTGGACCAAAACAAAAAACAAAAAAGTTAAAAGTCAACCAAACTAAAAAATATATATATGTATCGCTAGTTATGAATAAAGAATATCAAACCATATAATGAAAATTTACAAATCTGTCGTTGGAGTGCGTCATTGATAAGAACATGTATTAATAAACTATCATCACCATCAAACACTCAAACATGTATTAACAAGACCACATATAGTCTTGAAGCAACTTTTATACAATGTTTTAACTTTGCCATTAAAAAAAATAAAATAAAATAAAAAATTACGAACAATCAATTAAAAACTCCAATTTAACACTAGTTTACTAATTGTATCCAATGTTTTAACCAACCTATGTACAACCAACAAGATCTATGTACAACCAACAAGATCTAAATACAGATCTTCGTATTGTGTAACCGAAGGTGCCGAAGAAGATAGTCGTCGGCATATAAACATCGACGACGGTTAATGGTCGATCAGTGGCCGGATAATGGTTTTTGAGTAAGAGGTGGCATATAGGTTTTTTTGTGTTGGGGTTTTTTAAAGCAATTCTTAAAATGAATCCATTTGCATACTCGTATTACGGATGTAAACTTTTTTAGTTGTTTACTTAAAATGGTAAAAAGTCATTATCTCAACGTGTCTCATTTATTAAGTGGTCATACTATTATTAAGTGGTCAAAATCTATGATGATGGCGATACCACTTCCTTTTTACTTGTGTTTCTCTTATCTCACAAAACATATCTAGCCCAGCTCTTAGCACACAAGATCAAAAAAACTTTTTCTTTCTTATCAAACCAAAACATCATATCATCTTTCCACTTAAAAACCCAAGACATATCTATCATTTCTCTTAAAAACACATAAAACACATCATCTTCTCCACGGCTCTCCCTTATATACCTCGATATTGCAACTATCCAGCGAGATATTAGGGGCGGCTGGGGGCCGGGTCCGGGGGCGCACAGTCATGCGCCAGGTCGAGGTGGCGGCCCGCATGAATCCATGGTTGCTATGTCAAAATTCCTCGAAAATTAATTTTTGAAAATTGAGGGACTAAATTTGACAAGTTGAAAGCATGAAACCCGCGCTTAGCGATTACAGTTTCAAGCATATCAGATTGTGTTACATTACTTATCCCTACACCATATGTTGTACAAAACCTGATCCTGCATTAAATTTCTTAGTAACATCCTGCGTTAAATTAGAGGCTCGACTTAAATCCATCTAAGGCGTGAATAGCCGCGCCAGTGGCAGCATGCCACGCGAAATCAACGCGCGCGCCACGCCAAGCCACGCCCAGCGCTGGGGCCAGCATAACCAGCGCCTAACCGCTATACTGCGCTGAAGGAAGCGCCAGACCACCCGGGCTCGCCCAGCTCACCGGCCCACGCCCAGGCGCGCTCATTACCACGCCTGGCGGCTTTACCGTCACTCCCGCCCGGGAACAGCGGAGAATTTGGTGTATCAGCGTGTGCAGCTTTAAACGTATCAGCGCCACCGTCTAACGTCAGGGGTGAAAGTGTTCATTTTAGAAAATTGTATGGGCGTGGTTTATATGTGTAAATTACCAGGTAAAAGTGTTCATTACAAAAAATTTCTATTTTTTTTAGGTTTACAGAGAATAGTAGTGGTTGGTAAGTGAGATTAAAATATTAAATGGTTATAGCAATTTTTTAGGAATAAATAACAAATGACTAAATTACCCTTTATGTTTTTCAATTAATGGCATAATCTTTTAAATAATTACATTAATGGCACAATTGATTATAACCATTGATCAATCTATCCGATAATGTCTAAAAGAGGTTAGCTCTGACGTTCGCGTTTGAAAAGTGGGTTACGAAAATAACAGTTTACACACACACACACACACACACACACACACACACACACACATATATATATATATATATATATATATATATATATATATATATATATATATATATATATATATATATATATATATATATATATATATATATATATATAGGGAGGTTAATAAGTAAATCCTGTAACGTAAGTATAGGAAGTGATTTGGGCCGTCCGATGTACCATGAATGATGTCATCTAATCAAGATTTGATGAATGGCAAATTTGTAATTAGTATTGAACCACATGGGCGTTTTCGTCAAAAAATTTGTTAGCTGAATTTTCGTTTTCTTAAATATAATTAGTGCTTACGTCTTCATTCATAGAATTTAACTAAACAATCATCACCTTATTAATGACACAATTATTATTATATTATGTTTTGGTCAACACTTTTTGATACACGACAAGTCTAAGATAGATTCTATAATTAAACCTATAACCATTGATACAACTGGAAATTCTAGTCGGCTAAACAAAGATTTACTGTCACTAGCATCTAGTTTCCGAAACACGGCACAGTTTATGCTCGTCTTTTTAACATCTTATGAATTGTGAATTTGTGATACACATAAAATTATAGCGTAATACATACATGATACGCAACAACAAATCCACAAAACTTACCAAACAATTAATAAGGCCTATGAAACATCAAATCTTAAGAGTTAAGAATGTAACATTGAAACACAATGATCATTTACTTATATACACGATTCCAAATCAAAGACCAGAACCATTACACAGGAAAAAAAAAAAAAAAAAAAAAAAAAACCCAATAGATACATAATTCGGAATTTGAAAAATTAAATACAAAATTAAAAATCAAACTTGAGACACAAACACATGACTGATACAAATTAATTGATAAACTCTAACTTGTTGATTGATACATCCCAAAACAATACTACATTTGAATCATGGAGAACCCAGCTTGCTGGAACTAGAAGAAGAATATAAACTGAAAAGAACATGTATCAACAATACTTTAATCCGGATGCCGCCTGTTAATGTTTTTGACTTAGTGTGCCGGCAACAGAGATCAAGAGATGCGAAATGTTCGTATCCAGCAAACCATCTGCAACAGTTTGGAGTTGTGAATGAGTGGGCCGGATTTGTGAACAAGTCGGTTGCAGTGAGATCATCATGAGAGAAAGGGAGAATATGAACAGTTTGGATTTAGGGTAGAGAGATGTGGATGTTATGAACGGTTTCATGCACAAAATAAGGAGATAATAGTGGCTCCATACGTTAACCTCTGTGTTTTTTAGGAGGGTTCTAAATTACTAGTCTACCCTTTTGTTTATATAATTGATATTTTATATATAAAAAATGAATATCCACATGGCATTCTTGGATGGGCTTACACTGCAGCTATCTCACTTTTAAAGCCTGGCCTGCAGCAGACATAAGTTACATATATATATATATATATATATATATATATATATATATATATATAGGGAGGCGTTCTTTTATGATAATGAAGTAAAATAAAAGCAATGAGGCAGATTTTGGATAGTTAGATGTATCAATCTTAGATAAGATTTAAGCATAATAAAATTAAGTTGAAAATGGCAATCTTGTAAATAGATGAAAATGAGGGTAAAACAATAGGAACCGTTTCACGACATCTTAGCTGTTACATTATATATAATATCATTTGGCGAGGAACTTATGAGTTCGTGCCTCAAAGATAAAATATTCTGCTATCAACTTATGGAATTGTGCCGGGTTCAATAAAATATTTGGTGGCGGGCCGGGTTTTATTTTTTGGCCGTATTTTGAGCCCATTCCTGATCCGGTAGCATAAATCTACACACAATAATGGTTGGTTTTAATACTGATACAAGATTGGTTTCACCGCCCTGAGTACCTTCCACAGTAATCTACACACAAAACGCATAATTGCCAACCGTGAGGTTTTGTTGAATTTTAGTTGTCTACAGCATGTGTAATCTTTTATAATAATTAGGGTTTAGTATTAATTAAGGATTGATGATTTTGGGTACTCCTGTCAACAAATAGGGTGCAGGAGGCAAACACGAGGAGGAGAGGTCCGAGATTATGGGTTTGTGTTTCATTTATATCTTCGACTTTAAGTATCATGAAGACTACTCCTTGCCTTGCCGGAAAATCCAAGGGTTTCGTTATGGATGCAGTACAATTACTGATATTTGATATTTTGTTGTGTGGGTAGAATCATAAGTACCGCCACAAATAAGACTACTACAAGGATTATGGTCTTAATTTTAATCTTGATTATAGGTATGAGCAATTTTATCTTCATTCGTTGCATTAATATCCATTATAATAAGTGTAGATCGTAATTTATGGGTTTTAATTTTTGTGGTTTCATTAGTTGAAAGTTAAGCTTTGTTTGTATGATTTGTGAGTTGTATTGAACCTGCTTGAACCTAAATTATACAAAAGTTAAGTTTCATAATGACTGAGTATAAAATTGCTAACACCTATTATCATTCCAAATAATCTTAGCAATTATTTGAACTTGGAGCTAAATGTGGCAGGTTTTGATTTTTAGTTGACTTTTTAATTAACGGACTTGGGATCTTTAACTTTTATTGCACCTTAGAAGTCATGGTCTTTTAAGATTTACCATAGTTGGTTTAATCTAAGATGCCTTAATATATACTTTTTATTTCAGAAAGAAGCTGATCGAAAAATACAAACATTGGCTAAAGTAATAAGCCATTGTTAGGGGATTTCTTGAGGCGTATCTGAGTCAGAAATCAAAGACTAGGAATATGGTAGTAGGAGAAAGCAACAACATAACTGAGGTTCGAGGAACAGGTAGCGGTGGTTACATTCAGGATGGTGAAAACAAGAAAGTGAAATAAGAATTAAAAAGTGCAAAAGGTAAAATGAAATGACCGGATTCTTAGTTTTACAAACATTGGAAAGATCATGTTTTCAATATCTTTATGCTTGAACCTGCTTTAGTGCTTATTTCCATTTCTTTGTATGCAATTGATAGTCCAAGGTTTGATGACAAGTATCGTCGCTAACCTGGAAGATGTTCCATGTAGCATTATGTCTTTATTACAAGGCCATTTAAGGTATTTCAGCAGTTACTCCGTTCGATACTTTATTCCAACGATTTAAATGTTAATTTAAAGTTGTGTTATGAATGATTAATAAGTTATTATTAATCGCAACTTAAGATATTGGTTGTAAGGCTGTGTACAATAATGTTTATTCCTATGTGAAGCGAAGGGCGGGTTGGTGGACACCATCTAAAATTTAAACTTAAAATTTACTTAAGACTTTAGCATTTGCTTATTTTTTACGTTCATGTATAAGTATAAGCAGATATTTATCTTTAAAATAAAGACTTGATAAATAGTGTTGGATTTTCTTATTTTGTGAAAGCATAATATGTAGTCAAGCCACAAAGTTCCTGTTTGGAAATTCTTATAAGCAATCCTAAACTCCTCTTAGTGAACAATGCAATTCATATGATAACCTTATGACAAACACCGCGTCTTATTGTTTTGTTTTGGTGATGCTTGCTTCAGGGAAAGTTAGTTGAACTATGGGAAAAGGAATGCAAAACAACGCCTAATCCTAGAAAGCAACTGGACAAACTCATTGTACCAGCGTTGAATGTAACATGTAAGTAGTTATCCGATAACGAATCTAGGTGCATATTGTAAGCAATGCTTCGTTAATGATTAAAGATTTGTACTCTTGACAGTTTATGCATAATCCTATTTACATACTCAGGGCATGAGA
The DNA here is from genome assembly GCA_022545495.1 of Chrysanthemum lavandulifolium. Taxonomy (NCBI): domain Eukaryota; kingdom Viridiplantae; phylum Streptophyta; class Magnoliopsida; order Asterales; family Asteraceae; genus Chrysanthemum; species Chrysanthemum lavandulifolium. The sequence goes on from CM040243.1 coordinate 138,955,409, forward strand.
CTCTTCAACACATGTACTAAACACCATGTGCAGTGACTTAGAAGAACTGGGGGAGCTATTTGTGCCACTACCGTTACAGCTAAGGATGACATGATGTTGAAGAAAGGAATATCGGAATCCTCGATGAGTCGTGTTGGGTATGGGAGAATATATGGAATGAGCAATGGCATCATCGCTTTTATGAACCTGTGGCATGGCGATATCATTGCTGCACAAATTTCCGTCCCACAAATTCCACAATGTTGCACCAGTTTGGTCAGTTACACCAAGGTGATTGTTAGACAATTTTTATACCACTTTCGTGCGGACATGCTTAGTTCAGGACATTCACCTCCTTGTAACAAAAAATTATATAGTTGCAGGGCGTCATCGGGGTGACATTGGATTCTCTCGGGCATCATTCGACGGGAACCTATTGATATGCCTACCCTGTCTGTTGGGGAACTCAAGCCGTGCAACAAGGAAACCATGCTTTTGGACAAAATACTGAATGCTATGACAGACTGCCCAACAGTTCTAAGCGTCTAGGACAACTAAGAGCTCACAGGCGGAAACAACTGCTGCAAGGTAATGGGACGTCGATATTTACCATCACCTTCTGATGATTTCACCGTCAATGCATACAATGTGCAAAGAGGTGGCGTGCCAGTTACTTATCTGTTTTGATAAGCTAGGTTTCTACTAATTATTGTTAATTTGTTTCCTTTAACAAAAACTAAGGTATTAGAGTTAACGTAGTTACTTTTTTTTTGTTGTCTTGATTGTCAGATTAATGGAATCAGCAGCTGAAAACCTTAGAGGTCAGAATGGGTCAAAACTGATGAATTTTTAATATTTTTACATGTAATTTTTAATGTGTAAATAGGTTTATAACAATAGCTATATATCTCTTATCCAGTCTTAACGTCGTGTTATCATGTTTTCCAACGAGAATTCAAAAATTGTATTAGTGGCGTGTGTGCATACTTGCCTCTTATCGACACTCGTGAAATAAAATGATCCGAATATAAACAACGGTTTTCCCGGATCACTATTGTGATTGATTTTTTCATTGTTCAGGTATATTCTGCTATATGGGCATCTTTGATGGCGGCTCACCTTACACCTAATGTTTTGCTCCAGGTTGTAAGCTTTCGAATCGCAGCCTAATTTAGAAAATGGTAATCATATTCTATCCCATCGTATGTTGTAGCCTGATGTAAAGTAGTAATCTTACTGGAGACTACAACAAGGTTAGGGTTTAAGTGTTATTGATGTGTTCAAAAGTACGAATATAATTTGATTCATTAAAATGATTATCAGATGTAGTATAAGCTGTTGTTAAAAGATTTTTTTTTTTTTTTTTTTTATTCATTTGTGTTTCTTTAATTCGGTTTCAATTCCAACTATAGGTGGCTTTTCCTAATTTCGTTCAAGGTATTGAAATTAGGTAACAAAGGATTTTATATGTTGGAGATAAATTGTTTTCTTACAATTTATAGTTCTTATTTCTCTTGCAGCTTTTTAATTTTGTGGCTACTCTGATTTTTAGAAATGAATAGAAAGTGCGTTTTTAAATGATTATTGCCCTGATTTTAGAAATATTTCATTAGTGGGTTGTGGGTGAATGCAGGTAATATGATTGGAACCACGTGTTAAGCATGTCGACGAGATTTTACGGTAATCTCACCAGACAAACATTCATCACCGCGCAGGTAAAATCCTGGATCCCATCCTTCATTGGCTATGAATTAGGATGTTGGATTATATTAAATCAAATTTCCTTTCTATCTGTATATGGGGATTTACAAGTGTACGACTGCTACTTTAACTGGACATATATCGTATCTGTGAATTATGCGCTTCGTTTAGTTTAAAATAAAGACATTTAAATTTATTTGGCTATGTACTTTTATTTATTAGCTTACATAAATACATAATCAACACAGGACATAAGTTATTCATGAAAATAGCTGAAGCTACTAGCAACCATAAATGTTACCCAAACAACCCTCACAAGTTTGTTGCAGCTATTACTATATAAACAAAAAGGTCATACTCACGGCATATGGATATACTCATTCTTACGTGCATATTAAAAGAAGGAATGCACTAGGTACTCACATAACCTATTAAAAACTAATTTGCTTCGTTTATCTGGTTTTTTAGTGAAACGCTGGTAGAAGATTGGACTGAATGTAGGACATCATTGACATCTTTAATGGATGTTGAGAGGAGAGATGGTATGCATTTGTTTCTTTGCTGCTTCGTTTGAATATTTATTTTTGACTTTCTTTCTATGTGAAAAACAAAATACAATAATATGAACTTAAGGTTTGTATTACTTTGTTTTCTACTGATCCATTCACATGGCATGCTATGCACAGGTTTGGCATGTAAATGGTTAACAAGAGCTGTTAGTAAAGTATATAAGCGTCATCCACCGCATCAGTGAACTGTGAGAACTTGGCGACCCAACCAAAAAAGATTGGACTCAGAGATATTAACCTCCAAAATCTTGAGTTGGTTTACTCACTATCCATAAAGTATTATAAATTACAATAACTGAAACTAACAAAATGTACCTTTAACAGTGGCGGCACCGTAAGGTTTACTCTCTTGAATGAAATGGTGAGAAAATTTGACATGCAAGCGTGCAAAACATAGAAAGCCTACAGTTATGCGGTCAGTTCATGTTGGGTGAAATGTATGGAGCTAAAATTTGTGTCATTATTCAAGTGGATTGTATTGTTGACTAGAGTGCAGTTCCTTCCTCTTCAGAATGTGTTCTTAGTGGGAAGCTTTGCGGCCTTAGGCGATTGAGCTCGAAGCCACCGCCGTGAGTCTTATCTTTCCACTTTGGTCGTGCCTTTCTCAGACGATGACCATGCGGGTAATGGACCTAATAAGGTTAACAGGATCCGCCGACAACTTTTGTCCTTTCTTTTACAGATTTAAATATCTTAGTAAGGTCAGGCTAACAGGTATGTGAATCATAGTCATTCTGTTTAGGTGATTAATTTCAAGTACCGCCTTCATGTATTCATGATTTTGTAGCGTTTGACTCCTTCATAGATGTTGGATTGTGCTAGCTTTCAATACATTCAGGTCATATTAATATAATACAATAGCATGGTCACTTATGTTGCAGTTCATTAGCAGACCCTTATGTTACATGTTTTAGTGACATGTCAAAACAATATCATTTGAGTACATGATTCATTATTGAGTCATTATTGTACCCTTTTCTTCACTTTTTGTATATCGTACGGTTATATTGTTATATATTGCTTGATGCTGAAAGTTCAGTCTAATTATAAAAAATGCTAATGTATGAATCACAGAATTTGATATAAAAACCCACCACCAGGTAGTATTATAATGGTTTACGAAATACAATTCTTAATGACGTACTTTTTACAAACGCAGAATGATATAGCCAAAAATGCCAACTTAAGCACAACCTAAAGACGACTACGGCTTAAAAATGTTAGTGAAACGCCCCCGCCGCATCGCGGCGGGCTTCATGCTCGTTTACTTCAATTACAAACCCAATTTCTTGAATACTTTTTTATTAATTCATGATACGTATCAATATATTCTTTGACGTCAAACTATTTTTCTAATTAATTCATGTTGGTCATATAATAATTGAGTTTTTTAACTTGTCTTTCTGGGGCGTAAGTTAAGCGTAAATGCTGTGGTGATCTGAGGAAAAATCTGCTGGATTCATAAAGTATGAAACAGTGTCTTTTATGGGTCGGTGTCTCACGCATGTCTTTTATTGTCTTAGCTTTTGCTAGAAGCTATGGTTAAAAACCTAATAATTTAATGTATTTCTCAAGTTCACTCTTTTATTTTCCAACTCATAACACACAAGTGATGCACACCAATTTGTTCGAATTTAGACCCATGTTTGAACTAAGTTTTGGTAGACAAAAAAATTTAATCAAATTATACATGCAACATTGACACATAAAATTTCTTAAAACACAATAAATTTTTGTTAGTTATGTAACACTAATATTTTTATACATTTTAGTGTGCGTTGTTTAAGCGATCATTTAATGGCCGTATGTTTTGGACACACTTTATTTGTGATGCATTTTGAGTGGCGTGTTAAGTTTTTATCGTATTTTGTGACACATAATCGTTTGATACATTAATAAAGGGATACACTATTTTTTACATTTTTAGTGACATACTACTATATTTTTTGACACACATGATTTTTTGATACATTTCAAGTGACAAACTAGGTCTTTCGGCACAATTAATTTCATAATACATTTTAAGTGACACACATTTAGGGGTTACAGTAGGGTCGGGTTGACCCGAATCCGAACCGATAAAGAACTATCGTGTCGGGTTAAAAAAAACTGTCGAGTTATTTTGACCGAACCGATAACCGTCGTTATATCGGGTCGGGTTGGGTTAGATAATGTTATGGGGTTATCGGGTCAACCGATAAGACCAATCAATATTTGATTTTTAAATTTGCTAATATTTACACCAGACAATAGTTCTCCTGGACTACGATCTTCATTTGTATAATTTATGACATACTCATAGTATAACTTTCAATTATTCACATGTTGCTATTTTATAAAACAAAATGTTTGGCATTATGTTGAAGTGTTGAAGTGACTTTATTGGGTCAGTTCGGGTCACTTTTAAAATTCAGCCAACTGGCCGGCCGATAACACCTACACACATTGAATATTTTGTGAATTTCACTGACACAAACATCCATATCTCAAATGTAGAATAATACTGACATACGTCTATTGATATGAACTGATACAGCAAGTTGCAAATCCATAGTAGGCTGATTTTAAAAAAAAATGCTTTAGCTTTGGTTCTTGAAACTGATTCCAAAAGCCAGCAAAGCAAGAACAAACGGATAATATATTTTACAATAATAAATGAAGCACTATCAAACCTACACAAAACAAACTAGAGTGTCAATTTGGTGATTCACATACTTGATAATTTTCGAACTTTTATTTCTAAAAAATCTTGTAAAAAAAAAATCAACGGATCTTGACGTCAAGATAACTTAAAAAATAACCAATTGCTAAAAACTATGAAATAAAAATTTATGTTGACATAATTTGTATCCTTTACTCATCTGTTTTTGATGAATGGTTTTACAAAATTGATACATCACCTTTATATTTGATCAAACATAACATATTCAAACTAAAGATACATCATCTCTATCTATAACTCAAAGAGATCTAAAACCATGAGTATTCAACTCACCAGAAAATACTGATCAAGGCATATTAATAACACGAACGTAATTCGAAATAGAGTTTCTGGAATCGTAACGGCGCGTAGTGTTTGCACCATTTCATTAATATTTGGAATTGCAACAGACCAAATTCGTGAATGACGGGAAACGGAACTTGCAGCCACCGGAGATGGAGTATGGTGATGTAGGCAAAAAGTTTCACGGTGAAAGAAACGGGAAGTTGTAGATCGAGAAGGAGAGGCGGCGTTCAATGGATGTTATGGATGGGAACAAAATATTGAAAAGTGAAAGGATAGTAAAAGCTACGTTTAATAAATTGAGATAATCAAGGATGAGGTTAATTACCAGTAATACCCTTTTTATATAAATGAATTTTGTTTTCTTAATTATTAAATTTCCACTTGTTAAAAGCGCGTATTCTTCTTGTTTTCTTTAAAAGTGGTCGTCTTGAGATAGAATCATATATCATATATATATATATATATATATATATATATATATATATATATATATATATATATATATATATATATATATATATATATATATATATTGATTAGTCCGGCAAGTCGAGTTTATCGCAGTAGCAAACATGAATGGTGATCGTAATAAACGACAATTCGAAACAATGCGATGAAGATCTGCAGAGGTTTAGTGTTTAGAGATCGTTAAGTCCGAAGCAGTGTCTTGATGAATAATCGAGCAGTATAGTGATCGGTGATAATGAGCAGGAAAAGGTTTGTGATTGATACTAGATGACGGAGGAAAATGAAAGAAAATTAAAAAACTAAATTATATTAAATAATATGCTCATCTATTTTTAAAATGATGTTTTGAATTTTTTTTTATAAATTTAATTAAAAGCTAAATAACGTCTGAAAATGTGAAATTGAAAGCGATAATCCTAAAAATATAAAATGAAATTTTACAAACCTAATGATAAGATAAAATTTTGAGAAAAGAAAATTATTTTATGACTATTTATTTAATTATTATTAATTAAAACTATTTTACCTATTTAATAATACCCTAAAATATAAGAAAATATGAAATAAAGCTAGAAAAGTAAAATTATGACTTAGAAAATCTAAAATAACTAAGAATTTTCAAAACTAATTTTGTATTTTACGATTATTTTCTATTTTTATGAATTAAAAACTATTTAAAACTAATTAAATGGCTAAAAATTATAAATTAAATTAGGAAAAATCTAGAAAAATTATTTTTTTGCTTTTTATATTTATCTTAATCTATGAAAATTGAAAACTTATTTTTTTTGAAGCTTTTCTGATTTATTTGCAATAAAAGCTAATTAAAAGTCCTAAAAACTGATTTAAATTAGGAAAAATAGTAAACAGTAATGGAAAATTATGAAAAATTCAGGAAAACTCTAAAATAATACTCTAATTCTAATAAAAATAACAAAACCTATGCTGGTGTACAAGAATCAGTCTTGCCGTTGAAATGTGTATAAATAAGCCACTTAAATTAAACAAATGAACACCACAGACCACCAAATGATAGCGAGAAGCTAAAGTATGCTAAAACAACTCAAAACTCACTAATTTCAACTAACCTAATCATCTAAAACCATGACTGCAATGACTTGACTTAATGATATATTGGGATGGTCAGTTACTCCTTTACTTTATTAATGCACAAGCTTATTTAATAAGTGTAGTCAAAAGCAGTAAGATCCTCTAGTCCACCAACCAAGAGTTTATAAACCAAACTAGGGCTCTAGAAGCTGTAATAAGCTCTAGAGCTTCTGAAAGGCGAGAAAACCTATGGTGGTATGCTCATGTCGCGGGGCAACTTAAGCGATTAGACAAGCAATTGAAGCTTAAGCTTTGTAAATTTGCAAAATCGATTATGAAACTAGACCAGCTCAACTTTAAATCCACAATATCAAGGCTTGTGACCAAGGATTAACAAATGAGGCCTCAACAATTTGGAAAAGCGGTTTTACAACTTTTGACTTAGACAAATTTGCAATTTTGACTTTAATGAACTTGAGCTAGATTAAATGACTTAAGCGATGATTGATGATAAAATTAACCTAATGCAAGCTATTTCTATGTATTATAAACCTAAATACTCAATCGGCCTATTAAATCAAAGCTGAAATGAACTTGAGATGATTAAACTTGAGTTTGACTATTGGTGAGTATGGGTGCAATTTGAGGTGAATTAAGTGTGAAGAACCCAAGTGAGGCCGACTCAAATGAATTACCCCCATAGCTAGTCTCAAACTCGGTTTGTACAATGAACCAAACACCGCCAAGCTATATGGTTTGCTAATTATTCTACCTTGATGAGATTCTAAACCTAAGCGACAATCTAACACCAATCTAACCTAACAAAAGCAAAGTAATTACTTAAAACCTACAACATACGGTAAAACAAAAAAAAGTAGCACAATAGTTTTAAGCTTGAACTAAACAAAGTACTCACATGAGGTCCATTCGTGGCGACTTATCTTGAAGGAGCTACGGGTGAATCGACCATAAGCTTCTAACCATTAAGTCCACTAGCCCGCTGAAACTTTTGCCCCAATATCGACTTGAACCAGCTGTCTGACATTTATAAAATGCAAAAGTATGGGTTGAGAGCTGCAGGCACTGTTCAAAACAAGGTAAATCCAAACCACCGCTTTGACCAGCGCAAGGAGATGAACAGGCATACGACATAAATAACCATATCAACATTTATGGTGCGGGGGAGATTTGACATTGAACATGAACTCAAAAATTAGCATTGAATGACATGAAATCTTGGTGAGATGATTTGAAAAGCAGGTTAATGAGGGTCCTTATATCACCTTAGCGAGAATTTAACCAATCCTCCAAGCAGTTAAACACCATCTTCTCTTTTATGGTTCTAAAATCAATTTAACATAATGACATTAAGTAGTTTTGATCAAAGATGCATTCAAGTACTCAACAACAACTTAAAACTCGACTCTAAAAGATTTAGAACATAAATTTATCGAAACTATCTTGAACTTTAACGTTGACTTTATTTGAAACTTGAGTAACTCACTCGAAGCTTGTATAAGCTTAAATGAGTGACACCTAACGAAATTTAGGCGATTACTCGAGAGATGTGGTCCAAATGAAAATCACCAAATGCAATTTAAGTTGAAAGCGAACTTGTATTAATTCGAATGAAGATTACAACATTAAAACTAACATTACATCTAAGTAAACTTTAACAATCGTGCAAACTAACAGAGATTATAATGACCATAAGCGAGACTAGTACACTAGAGACTAAAACTAAAACTAAAAAAAACTAACTAAAGACTAACTCTCACTCTTGTCTTTTCTTCCTCTTTATATAGTCAACAAAAAGCTTCCCCCTTGTCTTCTGATCATTTCCCACCAATAATCTGAGCCATTGGATCACTTGAGTCAATATTGGCGTTTGATGAATTTTGGCGCCAAAACTAATATAACAGCGGGGGGTTTGAGTGCAAAGAAGAGGAAGCAATAAATCATTTATTGTTTGGTGTTGAGGTGGAGTGAAAAGGGTGTGGTAAGTGGTGAGTGAGGAAAGTGGGTTTTGCAGGCGGTGAAGAAGGTGAAGTGTTGGAGGAAAGCAGTGAGGTGGGGAGTTGGTGGGGTTTGGCCGGGTATATATTATTGGGCGGGGTCAAAAGCAGAAGTCAAAGGTGTTATGGCGGGGTCATGGTTCAAGGGTTCAAGTTCAAGCTTGATATTAATAACAAGGACCATTTGCAATTTCACAAAACCAAGGACCAAATCTTAATTTGCAAAGTTATGCCAAGGGACCAATTATGACAAGTTTCAATAGTACAAGGACCATAAAGACATTTTAAACTTCAAGGACTATTTTGCCAAATTTGAAACTTGAAGGACCAAACTTGTAAATTCTCAAAACTTTGAAATTTTTCACCAAAGGACTAATTATGACAACTTATGATTTCAAAAGGACCTTTGGTGACTTTTCTTTTTAAAATAAGTGCTCGGGGACTATTTTGACAAGATTTGAAAGTCGGGGGTGAAGCGCCAGTATGCAAACTTAGCTCGATTTTCATCGATTTTAAACATTTTGCATCTGAAACATATAAAATACACTTTTGGGATATTTTCGATTTTGATGCATTCACGGCGTTTTAAATGTTTTTGATTCGATTGACCAAAATGATGAGTATTTACACACTCGTCAATCCCCAGCACTAAACTATTGCTAGTCCTAGCAATCTTTTGAAAAACAATGGATTTGAATCTCTTTACCAAAAGCCATTACTTGGAGTAGCCAAATGTTTCGATTCAAGTAAGAACCTTGGTACAACGATAACCAAATGATTTTGAGCAAATCACCGACTTTCAGCGGTTTGATTTGTCTTTACGGAAACCGTTTATACGGACTAATAACTCTTAGATAAAATATCTTTGGTGGTGATTACCAATTATGGTTTTCCAGCGCCTTTACCCTGAAGCCATAAACTTGCGGGCTGTGACTCTTCACTAATTAAAGATATGGTGGTGAACACCATACAATTTTAGAGCAAATTGCCGTCAGTCGGTTGAGATATCTTTACCAAAGCCATTTGCTCTGGATTAGCCAATCCTTTTTTTTATTAGACATGGCGGATGATAACCATAAAAGCCGAGTAAGTGCAAACACTTACTCCAAAAAAAATAATTGGCCAAAATGGGGGAATTGGGTAGTATAATTACATGATAAAATTATGAATTCCCCATACTAAAATAAATATTGCCCTCAATATTCAAAATGCCGATGGTTATCTTGAAAACATAGAGCGTAAAGGGAAATACTACGGCCATTATTTGAATTTTTTTTTTTTTTTAGAGATATATATATATATATAACATGTGGGCATCACCCCCGCTTTCGGGTGGTACACGGGTGAAAACCATGTTTAACTCATTTTTTTGATTCTGCAGTCGCTAGCTTGACTCGACCCCAGATAATTTGTTCATGGGAAGTAAAGTGGAAGAAACAACCTCCATCGGACTTTCATTCAAGATGTTTGGACAAACATTTGAGCGCGTGAAAGTTCACACCGATGAGATATATTCGGCTCAAGATAATGGTACATGGAATCGGGATCAAGATAATGTCTTCATTCGAAGGAGTGAAGAGCAGGAGAAGTGACGAGAATATATGAAGAAAAGAAAGAAAATCATGATAAAATCATGACTAACTCTTCATCCTCGATAGGAGAATTCATAGTTTCATGAATCTCATCGGTTAAGCTCGCTTGATCAAGACATATTATGGGTGTCTAGATCAAAGTAGAAATTATCATACTCGGTGGAGATATGATATGAATGAGTTCATCTGAGAACTCCTTGAAGGTGAATGAATCATATTAAGATTGATATGAGTGGGTTCATTGGTGAACTCCTCGATGTAAATGATTCATAATGGGGAGAGAATTATGAGAATGAAAAGTGATGCGCCGCTAATCTTCTCTCATATTATCAAACAGAAGGCTTTCATTTCGGAATAGAATCATCGGAAGAATGTCACTATCCTTAATGGGGATAGGAGATGAAATAGGCTTTTCATTAAAGCCTCGATTCTAGAAATGAGAAGATTAACATTCAATAATGTTGCACGAAGTGCTTCATCTTTGATTTCGATGTCGATAACTGTCATTCTCTTCTTCTAAGCTAACAAGCTCGAAGGTAAATCTTCCACATAAGCGATGTCTCCACAGATAGCAGATCATCATCATCGAGAATCGGAGAACATCTCGACATGATCTTTGGGAAGGCAAGAGGGTAGGGATATCGCACAATGCTCGAGAATTCCTGTGACTCTCTTGGGATTGGGACAAGGTTCTCAACACTAGACTTTATGAATTCGTCAGATTCCTTTTTAGGGAGCAGTGTCAAGATGCTGTCCCCATGCTCGGAGAGTGAGTGTGAACCTCGGGTGTGATAACGGCGATGCGAGGGAGTTGAGAAGGACTAGCGGTTATGGATTCTACAAGTTCCATTATTCTCTTGCTAGTGATTGGTCATATTCTTTCTCCCTGTATTTCCACGGATGGAATCTCAACCGATGAACTTGATGAATCTTTATAAAATTGAAGGATATCAAGTGTATCCTCATCATCAACGTCATCGGGAATAAAAGCGAAATTGAGAGCTAGATCGTTTGCTTTTTCTTTTGCAATTGATTCCACTAATAGATTTTCAAGCGATTTGGGAATTTATTTTAGCGACACCGCTCTTGTTAACTAACAATTCTTCCATGGATTTTGATTTGGATTATCTTGGGAATGTTTACATTCCTTCAAATCTTCACTAAATCAAAAGATCAAGGAGAAGATTTTGAGGAAGTGGCTTAGGTGAGGTGGTGCACGATTCATTTAGTATGTGTAGAGGTTGGTCATGTCTGAAGAGTTGTAATTGTTACAAGAAATAGATTCCTTGTTTGACAATCGAGCTAAAGTGTGGACCTCAGGTACTTTCCAACAAAATGATTGTTGTGGTACGGTCATGTGAATAATATGGAATTTGGTCATTTCAAAGTCACAGTGTTACAAGAAAAGCTGTTCATGAACAAGCGTGTTCCGGTTTGACACTCAAATTCTTGATGAGGACCTCCACAAAATTCACATGAATTTGTACGAATCTCATGATGTGGTAGTGATGGAATAAATCGGTTGTGTCATGGTAAGAATAGGGATCTTGGTTATAGGCAGACCCGTTTCCACGACTCACCATGCTTCTGTTGAGGGCGAGTGCCACCATTACAAGGACCACCGCACCATTGACAACCAAGAGGGTGAGGATGAGACATAGAAAGAATCAAATGTTTCAGGAGGGGTAGGGATGAGGAATCAAAGATGTGAGAGGGTAAAGATGGATATTTTGGATTTTGGATAAACATTTTGTAAAAATAAGAAAAGAAAATCTTTTGGGTTTTATGGTTTATATATATGTTTTGGATTTTGATTTTTATAAGAAAATATAGATATATATAGATGGTATGAACAAGGGTGAATATTCAAATCACTAATACGCTAAGCGTAAGATAATTAGCGACTCCGGTGATGCGTAAAATTTGATTGGGTCGGCCGTCGAGTTTATCGCTGGCTAACCACTTGTGAATGGTCAGCGTAATAAACTTCAAACAGCTCGAAACAATGCAATGAAGATCTAGAGTTTAGTGTTTCCCAGTCGTTAAGTCGACGGTGTGCTTGTTGAATAATCAAGCGATATAGTGATCGGGTGATAATGAGCGGAAAAGGTTTGTGATTGATACTAGATGACGGAGGAAAAATGAAAGAAAATTAAAAGCTAAATTATATTAAATAAGCGCTATCACTATTTTAAAATGATGTTTTGAATTTTCTTTTATAAATTTAAATTAAAAACTACGTAACGTGTCAAAAGAAAATGTGAAATTGAAGCAGTATTAATCCTAAAAATATAAAAATGAAATTTTACAAACCCTAATGATAAGAAAATTTTGAGAAAAAGAAAATTATTTTATGACTATTTATTTAATTATTATTAATTAAAAACTATTTTACCTATTTAATAATACCCTAAAATATAAGAAAATATGAAATAAAGCTAGAAAAGTGAAATTATGACTTAGAAAAATCTAAAATAACTAAAGAGAATTTTCAAAACTAATTTTGTATTTTTTTGATTATTTTTCTATTTTTTATGAATTAAAAACTATTTAAAACTAATTAAATGGCTAAAAATTATAAATTAAACTAGGAAAAATCTAGAAAAATTATTTTTTTGCTTTTTATATTTATCTTAATCTATGAAAACTGAAAACTTATTTTTTTAAGCTTTTACGGTTGTTGCAATAAAGATAATTAAAGTCCTAAAAGCGATTTAAATTAGGAAAAATAGTAAGCGATAATGGAAAATTATGAAAATTCAGGAAAACTCTAAAATAATACTCTAATTCTAATAAAATAACAAAACCTATGCTGGTGTACAAGAATCAGTCTTTGCGATGAAATGTGCTTATAAATAAGCACTTAAATTAAGCAAATGAACACCCGAGACCACCAAATGATAGCGAAGCTAAAGTATGCTAAAACAACTCAAAACTCACTAATTTCAACTAACCTAATCATCTAAAACCATGACTGCAATGACTTGACAATGATATATTGGGATGAAGCAGTCGCACTTACTCATACTTTAAGCTAATGCAAGCTTATTTAATAAAACGTAGTCAAAAACAGTAAGATCCTCTAGTCCACCAACCAAAGGTTTATAAACCAAACTAGGGCTCTAGAGAAGCCGTAATAAACTCTCTAGAGCTTCTACAGAAAATTTGAGAAAACCTATATGGTGACTATGCTCTGTCGCGGGGAACTTTGGCGGATTAGACAAGCAATTGAAGCTTAAGAAGCTTTTGTAAAATTTGCAAAAATCAGTTATGGAAACTAGACCAGCTCAACTTGTTAAATCCACAATATCAAAGGCTTGTGACCAAGGATTAACAAATGAGACCTCAACAAAATTTGGAAAAGCGGTTTTACAACTTTTGACTTACAGACAAATTTGCAATTTTGACTTTAATGAACTTAAAGCTAGATTAAATGACTTAAGCGATGATTGATGATAAAATTAACCTAATGCAAGCTATTTCTATGTATTATAAACCTAAATACTCAATCGGCCTATTAAATCAAGCGAAATGAACAACGAGATGATTAAACTTGAGTTTGACTATTATTGAGTATGGGTGCAATTTGAGGGTGAATTAAGTGTGAAGAACCCAAGTGAGATGACTCAAATGAATTTACCCTATAGCTAGTCTCAAACTCAGATTTGTACAATGAACCAAACACCATAAGCTAGCGGTTTGCTAATTATTCTACCTTGCGATAGATTCTAAACTAGCGACCATGAAATCTATAATCTAACACCAATCTAACCTAACAAAAGCAAAGTAATTACTTAAAACCTACATCATACTGATAAAACAAAAAAAAGTAGCACAATAGTTTTAGCTTGAACTAAACAAAGTACTACATGAGGTCCGACTCATGACGACTTATCTTGAAGGAGCTACGGGGTGAATCGACCATAGCTTCAACCATAGAGTCCGCTAGCCCCCAAACTTTTGCCCCAATATCGACTTGAACCAATGCGTCTGACTTATTTATAAAGTTGTAAAAGTATGGGTTGAGGCTGAGCACTGTTCAAAACAAGGTAAATCAAAACCACCCGCTTTGACCAAGCGCAAAGGAGATGAACAAGCGATACGGCTTATAAATAAACCGTGTCAACATTTATGGTGCGAGGCAGTTGACATTGAACATGAACTCAAAAATTAGCATTGAATGACATGAAATCTTGGTGAGATGATTTGAAAAGCAGGTTAATGAGGGTCCTTGTATCACATTAGCGAGAATTCAACCAATCCTCAAGCAGTTAAACACCAACTTCTATTTATGGTTCAAAATCAATTTAACATAATGACATTAAGTAGTTTTGATCAAAGATGCATTCAGTACTCGACAACAACTTAAAACTCATTCTAAAAGGAATTTAAAGCGAAATTTATCCAAAACTATCTTGAACTTTAACGTTGACTTTATTTGACTTTTGTGAAAAAGAGACAATTAGAAGAAGTTGAGACTTGAGTAACTCGCTCGAGCTTGTATAAGCAAATGAGTGACACCTAACAGGAAATTCAGCGATTACTCGGAGATGTGGTCCAAATGAAAATCACCAAATGCAATTTAAGGTGAAAAGCGAACTTGTATTAATTCGAATGAGATTACAACATTAAAACTAACATTACATCTAAGTAAACTTTAACAATCGTGCAAACTAACGAAGATTATAATGACCATAGCGAGACTAGTACACTGAAGACTAAAACTAAAACTAAAAAAAACTAACTAAAGACTAACTCTCACTCTTGTCTTTCTTCCTATTTATATAGTCAACAAAAAGCTTCCCCACTGTCTTGATCATTTCCGCCCAATAATCGAGCCATTGGATCACTTGAGTCAATATTGGCCGTTTGATGAATTTGGCGCCAAAACTAATATAGCAGCTGGGGGTTTAGTGCAAAGAAGAAGCAATAAATGCATTTTGTTGTTTGGTGTTGAGGTGGAGTGAAAGGGTGTGGTAAGTGAGGTGGAGGTGAGGAAAGTGACAGGTTTTGCGAGGCGGTGAAGAAGGTGAAGTGTTGGAGGAAAGCAGTGAGGTGGGAGTTGGCGGGGTTTGTGGGGTATATTATTATTGGACGAGGGTCAAAAGAAGTCGAAAGGTGTTATGGCGGTCATGGTTCAAAGGGTTCAAGGTTCAAAGCTTGGATATTAATAACAAGGACCATTTGCAATTTCCACAAAAACCGAGGACGAATCTGCCAATTTTGCAAAGTTATGCCAAGGGACCAATTATGACAAGTTTCAATATTACAAGGACCATAAAAGACATTTTAAACTTCCAAGGACTATTTTGCCAAATTTGAAACTTGAAGGACCAAACTTGTAAATTCTCAAAACTTTTGAAATTTTTCACCAAAGGACTAATTATGACAACTTATGATTTCAAAAGGATCTTTGGTGACTTTTCTTTAAAATAAGTGCTCGGGGACTATTTTGACAAGATTTGAAAGTCGGGGGTGAAGCGCAATTATACAAACTTAGCTCGATTTTCATGTGATTTTAAACATTTTGCATCCGAAACATATAAAATACACTTTTGGGATATTTTCGGTATTTTGATGCATTTTGGCGTTTTAAATGTTTTGCGGTTCGGTTGTGCCAAAATGATGAGTGTTACACACTCATCGTATATATATATATATATATATATATATATATATATATATATATATATAGGCGCATTCATGCGAGAACACTAAATATAGTGAGAAGGTGAGAACTAATACTAGTAACTCATTTTATCCTTCTTTAACTTTGATCTAATAGCTAATATTAGTTAACCAACTTTTAAAAAAATTCAAAAATTTTGAAAATTTTCAAAAAAATTTGAAAAATTCTCCAAAATTCAGAAAAAAATATTTCAAAAATTTTCCAAAATTTTGTTTCAATTTTTTACGTCATATGTGAAAAAATCTCTAATCTATATGTGATTTGAGTCGCATGTAAATCTTCAAAATAGAATCTAAAATTTTTAGTCACATGTGTGAATTTTTCAAAACTCTAATCTTATGTGATTTACGTCGCATGTGAAAATTTTCGAGAATCTTCACATGTGGCGAAGAAACTCTAATCTTGTAATGAATTTAGGTCGTCATGGCAGAAATTTTAGTCACGTGTGAATTTTTGAATAAAATCTTCACATGTGACGAAACAAACTCTAATACTATGACGAATTTTGTCACACTTAAAAATTTTCGCAAATAGAATTTTCACATGTGATGAAAAAAAATTCGAAAACAAAAAAATTCAAGAAAAAAAATTCGGAATTTTTTTTCAAAAATGTTTTTTTTTCGTAAATAATTAAAAAAAATGAAAATATTTTTTGAAAAATATTTTTTCAAAAAAAAAATTTACATGTGACGAAAAAAACTCTAATACTATGTCGAATTTCGTTACATGTGAACTTTTTCGCAAAGGAAAATGATTAATGACACAAATGTGACTAAATTTATCTGCAAGTGATGTGGAAGTGTTTTATTGATTTGTGAAGTAGTGGGTCCCGCGTCAATAACCGATAGGTGGTGATACATAAGATTAGCATGTATTTGAGCTACGAGTTAGGCATCTTCATCAATCTTTATTCGCAAATAGAATCTTGACATAACGAAAAAAATTGAAAACAAAAATTTCAAAAAAAATTTAGAATTTTTTCAAAACTTCACAAATTTTTTTCAAAAATTATTTTTTTCGAAAAACTTAAAAAAAAAAAATTCGACAAAATTTTTTTTTGAAAAAATTAAAGTTGTTAAAATGAGATTCAACTTAAATTTGACAAATAAACACTTTCCTTACAATAAAAATAAACTTTTTATTAACTACAACTAAAATTATTTAGGTTTCAATAGATTTTTTTTTTAATTTACAAAAAACCTAGGTGATACACTCTGATTAGAAGTGTAATGTGTATCACGTTTGTGTATGTGTATAAGGTTTTGAAATATTTATTAGTGTAATTTGTATCAAGTGTATCACTAATCCAAACTCATGTATCATTTGGTTATTAGTTTTAAAATGTTAATTTGTATTAAAATATATTTTTTGTTTATTATTGCTAAAATTGTTATTTATAAATGTTTTTGTTGTTTTTTAGACTCGATTTTATTTTCTGACTTTAAGTTTGATCTAACATTAACTCTCTCATATATATATATATATATATATATATATATATATATATATATATATATATATATATATATATATATATATATATATATATATATATATATATATATATATATATATATATATATATATATATATATATATCTTAGCCAATCTTTGCGTAGCACTGGCAGCGATGTCTGATCTTCTACAAAATCTCGGCGACAAATTATTTCGTTCAAGAATACGTATTCTGACTTTAGGAATCATTTCCGAGGAACTACTTTTATGATGGCATGGTTGCATATCTCCAACGATATAGTCTTCAACAAATTTGGTAGCTTGGATTTATGTGTGAATGTTTTTCTTAGAGCACTCGGTACAAGGGCTGATGGCTCAAGCCATAGCTTTCGGCGCCACCCAATGACGCGAGACTTCATATCGGACCTCGTGCCAAAGCCTCTCGGCTGAATTACCGGCTCACGCATAACCATTTTTTTATTTTTTTATTTTATTTATTTATTTCTTTTCTGATATATATGGACCTAGACATCAATTTTGTATTAGGTAAGGGTGTTTGAGTGTCATGAGTAAAAGCGGTGTCACGAGCAAAAAATTATGAAATGGCATCAATTGTACCTAATACTGAAAAAGAATGTTTTCTTTTTTTATCTTATAATTGAGTACACACGCCTATATTGGTCATTCTTTATTTTATATGCATATGCATGTGGTTTTAAAAGATCGAACCATTTTTGCATGCTCTATTTGGGTTTCGTAGACATCCATTTTGGCAAAGTTAAACAGATAATCGATGGTCTATATTTTGGAGTAACTTAAACAGATTATCGGTGGTTCAGATAACCGATAATCGATGGTGGTGTATATTTCGGAAAAAGTTAAACAAATGCTCCGTAACATTTGATTGATTTTTTGAGTACCCACGCTTAGCAACAGTGTATAGTTTTCAATGATTTTTAATGTGTCGATATTTTTTGCGCGTGTTTTGAGATAAGACTCGTTTGTTTGTGAACCATTTTGTGTTTTAAATTACTGTGCCGATTATAAATTAGGGGAATTGATCTTTGTGGCGTTTTTGATGTATTAGCGTTTATGCATTCTGATAATATATTGTCTGTGCGTAATCGTAAATGATGGTGAATATCAAAAAATGTGTAATATCGCCTTTCATAAAGTAGATGATCTATGGTTTCTTATCGATTTGAAATATAGAAAATATAGATTTACTTGGATTGTGATCTATGGTTTCTTATCGATTTGAAATATAGAAAATATAGATTTACTTGGATTCTTCTAATGCTTTGCTTACTGTTAACAATTAACACCTCGAGCTCGAAACCATAGGCATATATATTCCCTGTCATTTTTGTCCATCTTCTCGTTTTCCGAAATTGCACTATCAAACATTGTTATCCGTTTCTAGTTTGTTTTCCCAATGTTCAACTTACCACTATACTTACTTTCACAGTCAAAATTTTCTCCTTTAAACTGTTACACGTGAATATTTTTCAAAATCAATAAAAAGCGCAGATTTTCAAATTAAAGCTTTTTTATTCTGCAAAACTCCACCTACTCCACCTTTTATTGGGAAGTACAAATTATATTGACCGGTCATTGCAATCCGTAAAAGCAAAGGCAGACTCGGATTATTTTGAACCACGAGTATGATTATGCAATGGCTTAAAAAACTGAGGTGGCAAACCAGAGAATATGTCACCCTTAAACGCCTCTTATTTCTATTCGTGGATACAAAAAATAGATGGTTGCAACTTCCTCCACAATTTGACCAGACCATATCCACATAGGGTTTTAAACAAAAACTAACGTTACTGGCCTGAAAAATTAACGTCATTTACTACATCCATATAGAAAAGAGTAAATCACTATAAGTCAACATAAACCCACAAACCACCAAACATCAGATATCTACACTCAACAACAGATGATCGACCACATCAAACGGACAAAAATCATGGATGAAAACACATATATTCAAATCCAAAATTCAGATCCACAAATATATTGAGCATATCTCAGCTATAAAATTCAAAAATCTAGCATTTAAACTAAAGTGCAAGAAAAGTCATAACAAACTTTATAATAAAATCTCTTAACATAAACCTCATAATAAAACATACGCCATAAGCATATATTTTCCGAACCCCACAGCAGATTCCAGTTGTGGCAGCAAAGATTAAGGCGACGGCAGGAGAATTTCCGGCAATGGCGCCGACTAAAGACATTATTCAAATATTATATAACTGAGACCTAACAAAAAGCTATCGATCTACATAAAAAATTAAAAACCTTCAAAACTTGTTTGAAATATATAAATCTATATAAGAAAACCTTCAAAATATACCTCAAAACTTCAAAGATCTTTTTGTGTTGGCCTGTTCCGTTTTCGGGTTATGGAGGTTGCTCACGGTGGCGGTGGGGTGCGAGTAGTGGTGGTCGGCTTTAATTTTGTTGTGGTGGTGGCTAAGCAGTGGGACGTTGGCTAAGCAAATTCCGGCATCGGCAATAACTTCAAAATCTAAAAAAAAGAAGAAAAATAATCTCACGATAACACCTTGAGAAAGCTACCTAAATGCAAATGAAGGTTAAAATACCAAAATACCTTATGTATTGGTTCCCGAATCACAGATCCAAGTGAGAGTGGATCTGGTGGTTTTGACGGTGTTGACTTCTGAAGGTGACGGGTGCGAGATGGCGGCAACGCAGGTGAGGTGCTGGTGTCGGATTAAAATGGGGATGGTGGTTTAGATTGCAATGGTATTTAGATTATTTTGTGCTAGAGAGATGATGATGAAATCTGTGATTTCTTAGAGAGAGAAGGAAGTAGTGAGATAAACAAATGGGAGTGTATGTTTTTTATGTGTATTTGATTAGGTTTGTGTTTGTAGACTTTATATATAAAGTAGGCTCGGATGGCTGAATCTTAATTATTAGGTTTGGAGGATGGTTCGTTTTTAGGCATTGGATATGCCTCTTTTATAAGGAGTAAGATATATATATATATATATATATATATATATATATATATATATATATATATATATTAGTTTCGGCCGATGGTGACATGGCTATAATTATTTGTTTGTTGTTTTGTTAGCTAAAATCATTTTTTTTAATTGTCAAACAATATTACATTTTGTATACGCAAATATGATTTAGATGAAATATGTTTTTTTGTTATGAAACAAATATGAATATGTAACAATATCATATGTAATATTAAAAATATGAATTTGTTATCAAAACATATTAATAAATATGATATGAAACATATTTGTCTACTGGTTTTACTGTTATCATATGTAACAAATATCATATGATATTACATATGTAACGTAATACTGTTTAAACAAATGTGTTTTACTGTTTTGCGTAACAAATATGAATTTGTTATCATATGTAACAAATATGATATGTTTGAGTGATGGCTTTTTAATATTACATTCTGGAATGGCAAATATGATTTGTGAAATATGTTTCAGTATTACATTCTGGAATGGCATGCCTTCATGTTACGCGTGTTTAACCAATGGGTGGGCATGACTTATAATTATTTGTTTGTTATTCATTGTGAAATGAAATACTTTATTTGGAATTGTTAAACAATAACTTTTAACAAATTTTTTTGTTTTGTTTTGAGTTTTTGTTTTTTTTTTAAATTTGGTTTTGTTAATATTTTTAAATAATGTTATTGTTTGTGTCGATGTAAATTATAAGAACGTAATGAAACAATTATAGTTAGTGTATGTTTGTTTTTGTTTTTATAGGTAAACTATAAACATGTAACAAAAATGTTTGAGTTTAAATATGCTGAATAGTATAAGTGTAAAATATAGTGTAGCGGTATATATACTGTTTTACTATTTACATAACTAAATTAGTAGCAGTACTAAATATAGTGCCAACGTTTGTCCAAAGTTTGTTTATAGTTTGGTATGCACATCATTCCTCAAACAAATACATTTAGTGCCAACATTGGAGATGGTCTTATCAACATAAACTTGTATCAAGTAACATAATAACATCGAAAATATAAAGACATGTAAAATTAATCATGTAACAGCGTGTTAGTAAACTAATGTTAACTAAACCTCGTTATATAGTTAATTTGAAGGTTTTGAGACTTGTTTAGAAAACACTTTTTAGTTTTTTTGTTTATTGTTTTTTTAACTAAACTGTCATAACTAAAAATATACTACGTAGTGTACAAAAAGGAATTTGTGACTTGTTTATAAACGTATTGTTCGTAGACTTAAAAGAATATAATGACATACAAAACATAAACACATGTCGTTTAACTAATGTATTATCTCATTGTTTAGCTGAAATATTAATGCAACATGTTTGCTTCCTTTAATTAGTTTTTATGGTATTTTGTTGTTCGATTAAATATGTTCTACTTCAATTGTAACACCCCGGCCGACGAGGGTAAAGATATCGTAATCTGGGTTTCGTATCGAACTTTAAATACTATACCAAACGGAAGCCTTTACAAAACTTACAAAAGATAACATAATTAACTTAATATCAAAATAAATCTAAGATCCCTATTTGCAAATCTTGCTCTTGTCTCTACTACCGACCCGGATCGGCTATCCCATAAGCTCATCTTGAATGCTAAATACCGCCGCGGAAAAGAAAGTGCGGTGAGCTTACAAAGCCGGTGAGCAGATATGAAACAAAAGCTAAACAAAACAAATATACAAATTAGAAATCAAAATCAAATAATGATGAGGGATCTTTTAGGATTACGGAAGCACAAGCGTCTGAAAATCCAAACAACCACATATGATTTAAAACACCTCATAGCACATTAATGAAACAAACACAAACACATCGAACAACCAGCGGCGCTTAACATATCAAGAATAACAGTTACGTATAAGCCGAGCGAAAAGTCTAAAGACTAACGAGCAGTTCTAGGAAATAAACATGGTATTCATACAAATCAATTAATCAACACTTAACACGCAATTCAATATTATAGCGGTGAAATGGCGGACAAATCATGGCAAACACAATAGCATAAGACCGGTTCTCGGATCAAATCCTAACCTTAGCGAGTTTTAATATGGCGGTCACATATGCGAACGGATAA
>CM040243.1:138978149-139017039 GCA_022545495.1 Chrysanthemum lavandulifolium
ATCTCCCCAAAAGTTTGTAAACAATTAAATAATAGAAAGTGGGGCTATGAAAACTCACTTGGTGGAATGATGCGAAGACAAAAGTGAGTACACCGAAATGTAGCGTGAATCTCGAAAATGACCTATTATGAATGATATGATATGTTATGAGTTATGATATAATGTTATGCATGCATTTCAGATGTTATTTATACCACTTATGTAGTTTTGAAAATAATACTTATCGTCGAAAAATATTCTTTTGATGTCTTGACCATTCTTAAATCACTTTACAAGTTTTTACGTCAAAATGTCATCCTACAATGGTTTCAGAATGATTTATAGTGAAATTATCACTTTTAATCAGTAAAATAATGTCGTCGGAAATTTCATGAAAGTGACAAAATGGCTTCAAAAACTAGTCAGAATGGTGTACGTCGAACGTTAGGAAACGAACTCGACGGTTTGGAAAGCTTGTATCAAAATCTAGAAGTTTCATTCAGAGTTTTCGCCATAGAGGTCTCGAACATAAAGATAATAGGGTTAAAGATGGTGATTTTGTCTAAATGTTGTGTAAAAAGTGAGTTTCGGCAAAGTTTAAGCATCCGTAAATAATTTATTACAACTCCGCTTATATAAACGGTTGATCGCTTTAGAAAATATGCTGGTGATCTTAATTTCATTAAAGACATCTCGTTACAAAAGTTCCACATCATTGATAAAACAAATCAACATGGTCGTTTTAGTTACCGTAACACTTATCTCGTAAAAATAATATAGTTTTCTAAAAATAATAGTTACGGTAATTTTATGAAACGTATATCTTAGTCGCTTCAAACCGCTTTCACGATTATATGTCCTTAGCTCAGTATCAAAGTATACTAATATATTTTTGATAAGTCGAAATAATTTGTAAAGTTTAGGACCTGCTTTTGACTCGTACAAACCAAAAACACTTTGCCTGAAATTTTAGAAAATATATATTTCGTCGTCAAACTTGTAAAATTCATAACTTCTTCAAGATAACTCCGCTTTAATCCGCTCAAGCTGCCACGGATTCGCTTTTAAAGTATATTTTCTAAATATCAAGGCCAAAAATTCGTGCCTACTGTCGGATTTTCCAGAAAAACAAAATAAGAACAGACCACTATATATACTTGTCGAAAATAGTTTTTCTCGTACTAAACCTATTCCAATCCCTTCAAAACAACTCCAAAGCTATACTAATCCTACCATACACCTTCTTAGGGTGTCATGGGTTCCTAAACATCATCAAGACCAATATATACCAAGGGAATAATTATAGGATGACTCTTATGTAATAAACTCTAAAAATCAATGGTAAAAATGGTATAAACAACACAAGTCTTGCATGTTTGCTCCAACTATGAAGAAATAAATATGATATGAAGATGAAATATGTAAAATGATAGTAATATGCTTACAAGTAAACTTGATGAGGTGCAAAGAACAAAGGTTTAACCTAAACACCCTAGGTTTTTATTTCAAAACCTTAATAAGAGTGTGATCTAGATTGTATATACTTGAGCTTTGGAAAACTTGATGATCCTTGTAACCCTTGTGATGAACCGGTTTGAAGATGAAATAAAGAGAAGAAATAATTTTGCTAACTTGAATTATGAGAGATTGAATGAATGAGTGAATAAAGTGGTGGAGTACAAGTATATACATTCAAGTTAGAAAATTTTACCCACCTTGACTACTCCCCCCATGGCCGGATATGGGGATTGTGTTTCACAATATTTTTTTTTTTTTTTTTAATGTGTAATAAAATTGTGTAAGTAATAAGTTTGTGTAATAATAACTTGTATATAAAATGTTAGTGTATTTAAGGTAATTTTTGATAAAAGAAATCTTTAATAGATCAAAGTAGAGTATAATGAGATCATAAAATTGTAAAATACATTCCTTGTAAAATTTGAGTGCTATAATAATTATCGTGAAATTTTTAAGAAAACGTCGTAATAATATAACTTTAACGATTTATATACAAAATAAATTTAAAACACTAGGTAAACTCAAAATATAGTTTTTATAAACTAAATGTAAATATAAAAATATGTCGGGATCATTTTTGGAAGTAACGGATTAAATATTCAAAATAATAATTCACGCGATAACGTTTATTTAATAAGAAATTAAATGTTTAATGTGAAATGCAAAACCATGCATAACTTGATATGAAATGATGAATATGGAGTTTGAGAAAAGACCGGAAATTGAGAATTGTGACACTTTCCCAAAAGAGCCACGCTCAACTGTTCAAATAGTACACTAAGTGTCAAATCAAATCTTAAAGAAATCTCTTGTTTTGTTTTCTAGCATAATGTCAACGTCAACTCATGGCTAACCAACCGACTATGCTCAATCGACCCTCATTATTTCACCTAGGAAATTGAAAAAGGGTGGAAAATACAATATGTTATTGCATGTTTTGGTTCCAGTTCCACAAAGGCCCCGATCAATAATACAATGAAATTCTCAAAGAAAGATGGGAAACAAAAGAGGATATTGCGAAAAGTAATCAGACCAAATTACTTGCCACAAGATTCTCTTGATGTCCCATCTTTCTTTGGTGAAATGCACTCTACACCGATCGGCCTTTTGTGGGACCGAATCTAGCAACATGCATAAAACAAGAGAAACTTACCAAAAGAGGCTCGAGATCTAGAAATGTATGAACGGTACAAACACACGCCATGGTCAGCAACCATATTCCCCGAGGTGTGGCTACCCACCAAGATACTGTTATGAAATTGTAGTCCAAAAGATTTCCCAAATCCATGCAACCAAAAAACACGCACACAACACACCCATGGTCAACCAAAACAAGGCTCGATCGCAAAGGCTCGGATCAAGAAAACAACATCGGATGTAACCACCCATGGTCTGCAAAAATAATGATATTAAATTGCCACGCCAAGATATGGTACATCGCATCATTTGATTCATCGTCATCACGACCTCTTAATTCTCGCATCATCGCTTCCAAAAAAAAGCAAACCAAAGATTCCCAAAATCCAAGTGATATGACACACTTGTTTTTCTTTTTTTTTTTTGCAACTTTAACCATTGAATATCATCAAAAAACACAAACAACAAGGCTCGGATCGACAAAACAACATCGGGATGTAACCACCCATGGTCGCAAAAATAATGATATTAAATTGCCACGCCAAGATATGGTACATCGCATCATTTGATTCATCGTCATCATAGCCTCTTAATTCTCGCATCACCATTGCCGGTCAAAATGTTTATTTTGTTTTTTACTCTATTTGAAATGATACAAGATTTGACAATAATATATAGAGTATATATCGTATTGTTGATCGTGAATATTTGCATGTGATTTCGGATATTCAACTGCCGGTTTGACAATAAGAGTGGAATCAACTGTCATTCAAAACCAAACAAGATTGAGATATTCACCGCGGTTTTCAGAATCAATCTGTCATTCAAAACCAAACAAGATTGAGTGTGGTTTTTTCTATTTAATAGTGGACACACTTAATTCACCATTAACCCTACTTCACTTTATTCTAAATATGTCAAAACGTAAAAATAAAAAGTTACATTCAAGGCGATGTCGATGATATGGAATGGTCAATCAAGGCACTAAGAGGTCATATTTCCGAGATTGAAGAGATATGGCCCAAATGTCAACCAAGGGACCGATTACCGCTAAAATTCTAGAAGAGCTAAGACAACAAGTTTACATGGATCAACAAGTACAAGGTGGTAAACCACGTGGTACTACTAACATCAAGGTACCACATTGAGAAAGTCAATTCACCTTATAAAGATGTACCATGTTTTCCAACAAGGATCCGACTATACGGGCCATAGTTGTCTAGGATCTTTTCATCTACTGGACGTAATCTGCTTTGCCATTTATGTTCTTCAAATCTTTTGTACATTAATTGTTAAATACCGATGCTTATTTAGAAGTAAATCTGCTTGCCATTTATGTTCTCACATAGTCTTTTTTAAAGTAATAAAAGTAACTGCTTATTATACACCAACGCAATGTAACACGGAGATTTGATGCGACACTTGGTGTACAATTGTACAAGATCGGAAATGCCACATGTAGTAATATGTATGGGGTCGAGGCTGAGGAGTTGGCGTGGCTCTTTTGGGAAAGAGCCTAGAAAAAGTCTAAAAATGGACCATGCTTAGAAAAAGTCCCTTTTGGTAATTTTCTCCGATAGGAGAAAATTAACGTACAACACACACCGCCATGGTCGCAACCACATGCCCTGGTGTGGCTACCCGCCAAGACACGGGTGTCATTGGAAAGTAAGGCTCGGATCTTAAAATGTATTATCGAGACAAAACACCCACCATGGTCGCAACCACATGCCCTAAGATTGTGGCTACCCGCCAAGATACGGGTGTCATTGAATTATAGTCCGACAAACCATTTGCGTAAAACTTTCATCATCGCCTCACTAACTAAATTATCGCTACTCTTAAAGCGTAATATATATCATAATATGTGATAATTAAAGAAAGAGACACCTTATTGACGCCTTCACGAAACCACGGGATGCCGTCATCACTCCGTCTCGCATAATAGAGCGGCATTTGCTCCTCAAGGATCATTGTCGCCCAAAATGGGCTAACCATGACCCAATCAAGATCATCGTGTCGAAAATGCATCATTAAATCCACAAACAATCCAACATGCCGTGATTTAAAAATTGAAACAGATCATCTATTGGCACGAACCACCCGCAATAAAGCTTTGAACTCGTTACCACATCTAATAAATACGCACCACATCACTTAGCCAACCTCTGTGTCCCTCGTCTACTCGCCCAATAATCCTAGCCAAAACTTGGATTTGCAATCGTCCTCCGCCGCCCCATGGGAACATAAACAACTCCTTGTTCTTATTCTTTTTGTTTATCCAAAAACAATTTTATTTCGGATGCACAAAAGGTCCGAACATTGTCCCTAGACCAAGACGACATAGATTCTCGCATTTGGGCAATGGAAATAAGGAATATAATAAAATTATAGAAGCTATATCATTGTTATTAACATTATCAAAAAATGTTATCACTAAAATACCTCTTTGAACGGTTTGAGTTTGATTTCTTTCCCATCCGGTCCAATGACATGGAAATACAGTTTCGAATGTCGCCTTAGACCTTCTTGGTGTGGTCGAAGGTTCTTTGCAGATATGGGGATCAAGGAGCTTGCCTCGCCTCCTCTCCCGCTCAAAAGGAACGCGCATGCTTTTTACCTTCTTTTCATCACACCAAACGCCTCAACATACTTCACATCAACTGAGTGCTAATTCTGTGGCTAGAGACGGACTCTTGCCTCTTGAACATGTTGGTCCTCGTCAAAAGAAGAACATCCCGAAAAAGCTTTATCTTCGGTGAGTCGGTTAAATTTTTATTAGATTTACATCTACAACTAATATTTACCTGATTAAAAGGAGAGTCGATATTTGTGCCTCGGTCATCACGACATTCTCATCCTCGAAGAACAGAGATCGCGTGAGTTTTGTGCCTCACTGTCGCACCCTTCATTTGCACATCTTCATCAACTTTTACACTATTCTCAACCCGAAAACAAAAAGCGTGTCAATATCATGTCCGGTGAATGGTCGGTTCGCTTTTTTTATTATATTATAATGTTACGAGTATACTCACCATGCGTACAGAGACCGTAAGCTTTTGTCGTCATCATAACGGCCTTCATTTCCACATCTTCATCAACTTTAAGAACATTATCATCCCGAAAAGAAGTTTACTTTGTGTTAATGTCATGTTCGCTTTTTTTAAATGTAAGATATCATACTTAACATGTTCAAACTATATTTACCTTGCATAAAGGAGAATGTAAGTTTTGTCCTCACTCATCGATCAACATGTTCAACATGTTCAACTTCACAATGAGTCTCAACCTATAAAATACATAAATATTTTTGAATGTGCGTGTTATCGATTAAAAGGTGAATCTATCATTATATAAAGCGCATAACACATACTTACCGGATCAAGAGTGAATCCATCCGTCGGGGCTCGCTCATTTCTTGCTTTGTTGGCACATCTTCATCAACGCCACAAAGATTCCCATCCTAATCAAATGCACGTAAATATCTCGAAATTTTGGGTATGTATTAACTCATAAGATTCATATGTAATTCTATCATACATTACCCCGAGCATCTGTATGATCTTGCGGTGAGTCAAAAAGTCATTTATTACTTCTGCACTTGTTGTGAAGATAAATCGTTCTTAGAACTAAATATATCATCTTGCACATTCGATTTGCATTAACATTAACATCCTTCACAACATCATCTACATCCATATCACCGCTATTTTGACCACCCGTCGAAAAATAAATATATACTTATGTTACGTGCTTGGTCAACTAATTGATGTGTACCAATCTTCAAAAAAGCGTTGTTATGACAAACCTTGAATCATCATCTACATCCATACTACCATCATTTTGAGTACCGCCTGAAAAATTAAAAGTACCAATACATTTGTTAATTAGGATCGGAGATTTATTATCGTCTACATAAATAATATGGTTTTATTATACATAACAAGTACGTAAAAACTTAGAAACTAAAATACAACCTACTAGATAAAAACATACAAACTATAACATACAAACAACTTAATAAACCGAATAACTGGATGCGTAAGTAGCGATTCGTTGAAAGGACTCATGAAGAAGGACCACGGGTCTCCTTCAACACGAAGATTAATTAATCCTTGTGACCGAACTTGGAAGACTTCAAGAGTGTGATCCATTTGGTAAGGCCGATCGATTCAAAAACTGGATCCCCGAACTTCGTAAATCCAATTAATTTTAGTAAGTGAGGAGTGAAAATGTTAAATAGTGTTTTAAAGGATTTTATATTGTTACCATCTAACAATATCTCCCATATACAAAGCTGTGTGCTCGATCTCCAATCATGTTGCAAAAAATGACAAGAGAGTCTCTTAGTTTTGAAATATAGAAAGGTCTTGCAATCCGATTAAGTAAGTTGTAAGGTATATCTAATAACAAAAGCGTGGTTAACCAAATCAAAGAGACGATCATATAAGATTTTTCGGATGAGCCTAAAGTCCGTTGAGAAGCCACCCAAGAATAAAACTACCTAATACACCGACTTGACCGTTTAAGTCGGAATGAAAGACAATGCATATGTTGACTTTCTAACTTCTTCCAGTCATTGAGCTCAATGTAAACACCAAACATTCCATGGTCCGTGTCCATCGCGGATATGAAATCCTTAAAATGGTAGGTCAAACCGATCGGATTAACACCAAAACCGATAACTACTTTCTCGTATTCGATTGACTTAACAAACAAGGGAGAACTATAGCAACTGATTTTCTTATTGACGGGTTCCAAAGAATAGCCATCTTATAAGAATCGGAAAAACACCACAAACCATGAGAGGTGCCAATAGGCAAAAGATTCAAAAACATGAGACTTGTATTAGAGATGACGTTAGGAAAACTTGGAAAAAACATACGTCGTTGGAACAAATTGACATTATCATCAACAAAAGCTAAAAACTGTGACTCAACAAATCCTTGCTGATAGTGAATAAGGAAACTACAAGGCAAAGACGTGCGAACACCGAAACCAACAAGGAATTTGGGTCAGCCGATGAACGACTTCCATGTCTTTGAAACAGCTTCTAAACTCAAGTAAAGCATGTATGAAGTTTAGAAATGATTTCGATTGAATTTCAAAGGGAATGTTGTTTGACATTTTTTGAAACAAAGGAAAATAAAGACGTGAATGTGTAGCATTATGAATGTGTAGAAGTGTAGAAGCCTTATTTATAGAGTAAGTAGTTTAGGTGAAGTTAATGAACTAATAGTGTAAGTGGTTATTAATACAATGCACTAGTGTCATAAATGAACTACTAGTGTAGGTGAGAGAACTATTAGTGTAGGTGAAGTTAATGAACTACTAGTTTAGGTGAAGTTTTTATTAACTTTTACAAAACTAAAATTTATAATTTACAGTTTAATTTTATTAATGATTTTAACAACATAAACTATAGTAGTTTACGTGAAGTTTTTAAAATGCATATCCAAAACAAACATCATACCATAAAACACGTATGAATAAGTAATACATCAATAGAGTCGGCATAGAAGCAAAACAAAATATAGATAAAGATTAAAACAATTGCAAGAAATATAACCTTTTCACAGACACGCGTTCAAGATGCTTTCACCCCATTCTTCTCACTAACCCCATCAAGCTTCAAATTGTATGGATAAATTTCAAGTTCATCAATTTGCTGCATATTAGCCATCCGATCTAAAACTGCGCACTAGGTGGCAATTCTCCATCCATACGGAATCGCCTATCCCAATCGTGCCTCAAATGCTTGACAAATTTATGTAATTGATTAATTTGTTGTTGCATTTAGCCATCCGAGAAACAACTGTCTGTCAGATGGCATCAAATCCCATATCCGCATGCCTTGTCACGCCTTCCTAATGACCTATGATGTATCCGCATTTGAGACCGAACACCTTCTCCGTGGTCTCAACTTCTCCGGTCAGCGGATATATTGATCGCCGGTGTGTCGTATACTTCTTGAAAAACTCTAAACTAGATGTCCACCAAAGTTCTTTCATCTCACCATCGTGATATAAAAAATTATTATACACTAACGCAAATACCTTAAAAATCATAAACAATTTTTCCAAAAGAGTAGAGTATAACCCGCTTCAAGAAAAGGCGAACCATTTCAGACATTACGAAAAGAAGATCATAATCCGTCTTTTCAAACCCGTGTGCATCCTCCCATGCAACACCCCGAGGATCACATTATCTTCTTTAACCCACCAATTGTTAGAATTACGGCAGTTTCCAAAAGCCAAATCAAGGAATTATTATTACTATTAGCATAAAAATTACTACAATACCGATTTAAATTCTTAGTATTTAAACAATAGTTACGCACCTTCAAAGCGAACACAAATCCATTCAATGTATAAGTTGCAATGTAACCATCGCCTTAGTAGCCTTTTTCACCAAATGTCTATCTCAACCTTGAGATAGCATTACAAATCTTATTGAAACTCAACCCAAATGTACTCGCCCATGGAAATGCATTCCATGCATAAATGTCATCTACTAAAACCAATATCTCGGGGACACCACATTTCTTTCCTGCTTGCCGATAAAAACATTCTCTAACATCGAACTGCATAAAGGCGAACAAGATCATCATCCGAAAGTTCATTAAACTCAACTTGATCAAGAAGAACCCTAACTAGTTGTTCAAATTTTATATTGTTGATTCTCTCATACGCCTCTCTAAGAAAACTTAGCATACGCTTACCAAATCCAGATTCCTGCTTTTAAAATGCTCTAAAGAAACATCACCAAAGCGAAGACCTAATACTAGACACGATTCACGACTAAACTCTAAGTTGTGTCCCCGATATCAAAATACAATGGAGTGTTTATATCGTGGTTTTCAACAAAGCGTTGATGTTGGAGCAAATAATGAAGCAAATGGTTATCAAGCTCAGATGTTTTATGTCTAACCATTTCCGAAAACTCGTGGTTTTAAAAAGTTCAAGACGATCAGCTTGAAACTCGCTTTGTCTTATAGTTTTGATATAGTGCAACTTTGATCTAGCACCGAGCTCAGCAGAATACACCTATACACAAAAATATAAAATAAACATTAGATGCATACACATATTAGCATATGTTATAAACTTATGACCAATAAAAAATAGAGTCATGACCAATATCTTAATAACCTAAACATCTCACGATGCAGTGTCCAATTTTCGAGATAATCAATATATTTCATATATGTTAAGCACAAAAACGAGGGTTATTGTGCGAAATAAGCATACCCTAACATGTATACTAACGTAGTCGGTTTTCTAACAATAATAGTAACAATAACCACACTAAACATCAAATAACCCTAAAATTTTTAAAACCCTAAAACAAATATATAATCAAAGTTATCAGACAAATCGAAAAAATCGATTAAAATCAAAGGTATAAAATGATGTATGTGTTATCGTGAAAATCGCACTTTTACTTACTTGTCTAGAAGCCATTATCATATAATCGAGTCGAACATCAACGGATCTCGTCTCGAAATGATCTAAACAACAAAACGGTAGTGTGATAAACGCCGGGAGTTGTGATCACCGGAATGATCTAAACAACAACATCGATCCATGCATTTGTTAGTGTGTGTTTGTGTGTGTTGAGTGTGTGTTTTTTGAAGATATTGAATGATTAAAGTTGTAAAAGAAAAATAAAAAGAAAATAATAATAGTCATATCCATTGATTTGGGAAATCTTTTGTTACTTTTTCAATTTCCTAGGTGAAATAATGAGGGTCACTGAAAGAATCGCTTGCCGAGTACAGAAGGCCGAAAGTGAGTTGACTTTATGCTAGAAAACAAAACAAGAGATTTCTTTAAGATTTGATTTGACACTTAGTGTACTTTTGAACAAGACCGGATTTGCCACGTGTCGAAAAAGGAATGGGGTTGAAAATTGATATAAATAGAATGGCTTTTTTGGGAAAATGGCTAGAAAAAGTCTAAAAAGTACTAAGGACCATGCTTAGAAAAAGTCCCTTTGGTAATTTTCTCTTTAATTAATACTCTTATTAAAAACCCCATTACTTAAAAGTACAATAATTTATTCACATTTTACAACCAATTAAAAGCACATCTACCAAATTAAAAACAATCAATTAAAACACCTCTTACTAAAAAGTACAATACAATTTTCATAACGTACAATTTAAAGAAGCTACAATATAATCCAAAATATAAAATAATTAAACACATTAATTAATGATATTTTTAAAACACCCTAAAATGAAAAGTAGATGTTATTATACATATTATACAAATTAATAAAACATATAAAACTCCATACAAGCTAACAAGTTGATGTTACATATAGTTTTGAAAACCGGACCGGACCAACGTGTTCAACCGGGAACCGATGTCGCCACCAGTTCGGCTAACCAATTAAAGCCATCCGAAATGAACAAGAGAGGACCCGTTGAAACCGATACAAACTGGTGAATCAGGTCTCATCGAGATCTATTTCTGCGGTTAATACTCACAGGGCACCCGCCAACAAAACGAGCGAATACCCTGATATCTATACTATATATAATAGAAAAACAGTCAAAGTTGAAAAGTTGAAAATTTTAAATTGGTCAATGGAGAGAAAAATGCATAGTGTAATTAATACTCTTATTAGAACACCTCGTTACTTAAAAATACTATAATTTGTTCACATTGTACAATCAATTAAAATCACATCTACCAAATTAAAAACAACCAATTAAAACACTCTTTAGTAAAAAGTACAATAAAATTTTCATAACGTACAATTTAAATAAGCTACAACATAATCCAAAATAGAAAATAATTAAACATACTAAGTAATGTTATTTTTAAAATACCATAAAATGAAAAGTACATGTTATTATACACATTATACAAATTAATAAAACACACAAAACTTCATATAAGCTAACAAGCTGATGGTACATATACTTTTGAAAACCGGACCGAACCGAACCGAACCAACGTTTTCAACCGGCAACCGGTGTCGCCACCGGTTCGGCTAACCAATTAAAGCCATCCGAAAATGAACCAGAGAGGACCCGTTGAAACGATACAAATCGGTGAATCAAGTCTTATCGAGATCTATTTTTCCGGTTAATCGTCACACGGTACCTGCCGCCGAAACGCGTGGGTACACCGCTATATACTATATATAAAGGAAAAATCAAAAAGTAAAAAGAAAATTTGAAATTAAAAGAGGAAATGTTGAAGACATATATTTCAAAAGGAAACTATTAATACACCTAGAAAACCAGGTTGACCCGGGACGCTTCAAACCCTGCGGGTTGACCCGGTTTAATTTGACCTGTTTTTGACCCAACCTGTCGGGTTGAATCGGTTTAAATCAACTTGTTTTAAGACCGGAATGGTTCAACCAGTTGAACCATCTGGGTCGAACCGGGTTTCAAATTTGACAAAATAATACGAGAAATGATGAAGTAGTTGTGGAACCCCGTGACAAATTTGAAAAAATGAGATACCAAGTAATTGTATTTTTTGTTGTTTATTTTGCTTTGACACATGTACTTTGTCATTTGTATAATGTTATTTTGAAAAATGTTGGTTTTGCACCACTTAAGGGACTAACATATATGAATCGTCTTTTAAAAGTTAATATATATTGTATATCCCTTTGTCCAGTATATCAATAATGTTATGTAAGTTTATTAGAATCACAAAAATTAAATAGTATTTTTATCTTTAGTGATAATTATTTGTCTTGCAAACAAATAAACTTTGAACAATCTTAAATATCTATGCAAATTGATTGTACAAAATAATCTTATCATGGTGATAATTTGTAAGGTTAAAGTTTAAAAGCCACACACCAAATGATAAACGCTACACATGTAAAAAAATAGTCATCATCGCTAAATTACCGACAAAGAAGAAAAGGTTGTCACACGCCGTTATATCTCTAAACTACAATATAATATTGCCAACTATATAATACCGTTCTTTTGTAATCTTTAATCTATTATTACTAAAATCTTAATAACTTAAAACACTTCTATTAGAAAATATACTCCACATTAGATCGACTCCACATAATTTTCTTGAAATCGATATTTCGCACGCTTGCAATCTCGCATCAGAATCATAGTTATTCGAAAATGATTCTCTAACGCTACAAATACATTTTGTTGAAAGAAAATTATGGGTCGTCGGAATTTGGCAGAAAACTAGACACCGCTGCTAGGGCTGTAAACGAACCGGACAAACACGAACGGAGCCTTGTTCATGTTCGTTCATTTAATTTTAACCGGACAAATAAACGAACACCAAAGCTTAAACGGACAAAATTTATTGTTCATGTTCGTTTATTAAGAAAATGAGTTGTTCATGTTTGTTTATGTTCGTTCATTAAGACACTAAACGAACATAAACGATCGAACATAAATAAACATAGACAAACGATCATAAAATTTATTAAATTATGCATATAATATTGTTCTATAAGTGTCGTTTTGTTTAAATAAACTAATTTAAAAATTATACAACTAAAAGATTTGATATATGTACATAAATAAATAAATGAACATAAATGAACGTTAACGAACGCATAATCGGACGTTCACGAACATAAATAAACGGACGTGACTTTTGTTCATGTTCGTTCATT
This sequence comes from Chrysanthemum lavandulifolium, assembly GCA_022545495.1. Taxonomy (NCBI): domain Eukaryota; kingdom Viridiplantae; phylum Streptophyta; class Magnoliopsida; order Asterales; family Asteraceae; genus Chrysanthemum; species Chrysanthemum lavandulifolium. The sequence continues at coordinate 138,991,410 of CM040243.1, forward strand.
TAACTAAACGATCGTAAAAATCTTGTTCATGTTCGTTCATTTAATAAATAAACGAAATAAACGATTTTTTTACCAAACCCCTTCATGAAATGTTCACTGAACGTTCAGTTCGTTTACAGCCTTAACCGCTGCCGCTAGACGCGAATACTCGTCTAGTATATATATGTATGTATATATTTTAAAACTCTCAACCTAATAAACAACTAGCAACTACTACGATTTTGAAGGGAATAAACAACATTACACCATTTGAAAATGTCATTATACTAAAGAAATTCTCATGTTGTTCCATAAATATTGCTAATTTCTTTTAAGTTACAATACAATGAACATACATAATGCTACAATCTTAATTAGAACCTTTTTTTCGTTACATTCACAATATAACAAATATTATAGTTGGAATATTTCAAAGCCTATACGACTTACTTGCATATTGTGAGACCCCAAAATCTTTTTCTATGAAATGGAATATTTTTGGTTGATCAACTAATAAAACCTCAATCATTTAGGGAATACTTTACCAAAGACAAACAATATCTAAACTTAAAAAACATAAAAATTACTTGAGCCATGTTAACATCCTTTTGGTTAATAATAGTTGATTCTTGCTAAAATGCTTTCAGTCTTGCGATCTCTTAAAGAAATACTATTCATTTTTTTATTTTTTTTTAGTTTTTATTTTTATTTTTATTCTTTAGAGTTTTGAGTTTTCAATTACCCAAAACTTAAATGATCGTGAATTTAAACTTATCTCCAACACATGAGATAAGTTCCGTGTACATATATCGTGACATAGTCACTTGGACTAGAAAAAGATATTTCTGATTCTTTTATCCTTATATTAAAAACCTTACCAAAAATATAGGCTAGACACGACTAAACATCCAAAATGATGAAAAACTCATTTATAGCAAAATACTAAAAAATAAAACAAAAAACAAAAAACACAAGCTAGTTACTGTATTTAATCTCTTCAAAACACAACTGAGAGTAGTTGAAAACTCAAAACCCTAAAAGGGTTCTTTGATTCGCCGCCAGATCAAAACCCTAATCATCATAATCATCTATTTTATAAACCCTTTTGTTTAAACTTAATGTTTTTACAATCCAATGTGTAAAAAGTTGCTAAAAGTTAAGTCTTTTATTTCTTGATCATCAAGAAATCTGTTTTCTAAGACTTTAATTGATCAAAGTTTTAACCTTTTTGTGTTTTGCAGCTGTTTTGTAATAAAACTTGTTAATTTAAGGTTTAAGGTTAGGGTTTGTGGTTTGTCAGTGATCAAGATTAAAACTTTATATGTTTTTTGATATGGGTTTTGTTTTTAGAGTATAATTATTATCAGTTTTATAAATTGATATAAATTTTAGTGTTGATTTTGTGTAATTTTATCGTTGAAAAGATGTTATCTGATATGGGTAGGAGACCAATGATTAGTAGTAGTGGTGAGGGGTCATTTGGGGATGATTTAGAGAAAGAAATAGGGATTTTGCTTCGCGAACAAAGGCGCGAAGCCGATGATCGCGAAAAAGAGCTAAATATGTATAGAAGTGGCTCAGCACCACCTACCGTAGAGGGTTCTTTAAGTGCAGTTGGTGGTTTGTTTAATAATAATAATAGTAGTGGTAATAATAATCATGGTCAAAATAATGGTTTAGCTTTTTCTGAATTTGCTGGTGGAAATGGGTTTATGTCAGAGGAAGAACTTAGGGCTGATCCTGCATACTTGTCGTATTATTATTCGAATGTGAATTTGAACCCTAGGTTGCCACCGCCTCTTTTGTCGAAAGAGGATTGGAGGTTTACGCAGAGGTTGCAGAGCGGTGGTGGGTCTGGATTGGGTGGGATTGGTGATAGGAGGAAGGCTAATAGGACTGATGTTGGTGGTGGTGGTGGTGTATCGATGTTTTCTATGCCGCCTGGTTTTAACTCGAAGAAACAGGAGAATGAGAATTTGGAGGCTGAGAAAGTTAAGGTTTCAGCTGAGTGGGGTGGTGATGGGTTGATTGGTTTGCCTGGTTTAGGATTAGGTAGTAAGCAGAAGAGCCTTGCTGAGATTTTCCAGGTTAATTTTTGTCTGTTTATATATTTATTTGTTACATATTTTAAGCTTCAATTATATGTATATAAAATACATTGGAATGGTGTTTATGTATCTTGCTAGAGTTGTTTGGTAATAGTTGTTAATGCACTATATCTATTTCTAGCTAATTCATACTTGGCAGTTTCTTAGTTGAGATTGTTGAATAAGCTAATATGTTATATGTCTTATTGTTAGAGTTTGTATGATTGATTCGGTATTCCTTTGGATATAATTGTCTAAAGATTTGAGTAATGTTGTTTTTATGATGAAATATTCTTACATGAACGTAGTTAATTATATAAAGACTGCAAAGGTAGCTGTTGTTATCCCAATTTTGCATATTTGCTCTACTGCCACATGGGATGAACTAAATATTCTGGCATTTCTGCAGGATGATTTAAGCCGTCCAACGCCACCTTCTGGACACCCTTCTCGACCAGCTAGCCGTACTGCTTTTGAAATAAATGACGAGACTTTAGGTCCTAATGATGCTGAGCTGGCACAGCCGCAACATGGAGCAAAAGGTCCACCGACGTCATACTCTTATGCAGCAGCTTTAGGTGCTTCTTTATCAAGAAGCACAACTCCTGACCCTCAACACATTGCTAGGGCCCCAAGCCCTATTCCGACCCCTATCGGAGGTGGTCGGGCCAATGCTTCCGAGAGAAGAAATCCCAATAGTCCGGGCTTGTTTAATGGAGTGTCATCTCACCCTAAAGATGCAGCAGATTTGGTGACTGCACTGTCTGCCATGAATTTGTCAAATGGTGTCATGGGTGAAGAGTCGAACATGACTCAGCTTGACCAAAATGCCGACGACCAGACTGCTTTTCTTCTGAATATGCAACGGAATCAGAAAAATAATAAGAATAAGTTGTACTATGATGGCTCTTCGGCTAACTTACACTCTCACTATCAGCAGATTGATGGTGGTGGAAGTTCCTATATGAACAATGGCACAAGCGGATACTCCATCAATTCACCTCAAATGATGTCTGGTCAACATGGGAATGTGAATCTCCCGCCACTTTTTGAAACCGCTGCAGCAGCTTCTGCAATGGCTTACCCTGGAATGGATTCACGATTTGGTTTGGACTCACCAAATATGAGCAGAATGGGGAGCCAAATGACCGGAAACGCTCTTCAAGCATCCTATATGGACCCCATGTATCTCCAGTACTTAAGGTCTAGCGAATACGCCGCAGCAGCTGCCCAACTTGCTGCCTTGAATGACCCAACCATGGACAGGAACAACTATCTTGGTAATTCTTACAATGAGTTACTTCAAAAAGCGTACCTTGGAACATTACTATCACCACAAAAATCACAATATAGCGGTGTTCAATATGTTGGTGCTTCTGCTAGTCCGCACCACCATGGTTATTACGGAAACCCTGCATTTGGAGTTGGTTTGTCCTATCCTGGAAGCCCATTAGCAAGCCCACTTCCCAACTCTCCTGGGGGACCCGGCAGCCCAATCAGGCTTGGTGAACTTAACACACGATACTCTCCCAAATGAGAAATTTAGGTGGAGGCAGTGGGGTGATGGGACATTGGCATTTAGATGGTGCAGATAATAGCTTTGCGTCATCTCTGCTAGAAGAGTTTAAGAGCAATAAAACCAAGTCCTTTGAGCTTGCTGAAATTGCTGGTCACGTCGTTGAGTTTAGGTGCGTGGAAGTACACTTGCGAAATTTATATTTTGATTTTTTTTTTCTAATTGTTTTAGTATTTAACTTAATGGTGATTGTGGTTATCAGTGCGGACCAGTATGGCAGTCGTTTCATCCAACAGAAACTTGAAACTGCAACTACAGAGGACAAAAACATGGTTTTCGAGGAGATTTTTCCTCAAGCTCTTACTTTGATGACTGATGTCTTCGGAAATTATGTGATTCAGAAGGTGTGATGCGAACAACTTATCTTCTGTTATCTAACTATGAAATAAGAATCACTTTTTATTTTCTTTGAAATTCTTTAATTTTCTGATTTATTACTTTAATTACAGTTCTTTGAGCATGGATTGCCACCTCAAAGAAGAGAATTGGCTGGAAAGCTGTTGGGTCATGTTTTAACACTTAGTCTTCAGATGTACGGCTGCAGAGTTATCCAGAAGGTAATAACAGAATTGTACTTATTATTATTATTATTTTTTTCATTTGCTTTGATATGGTGTGAGGAGAAAATGGTTATTGGATTCTATTTGCTTAATGGGTCCACAGATTGAGTAAATCACCTAATAATTATTCTATTTTAGGCGATTGAGGTTGTTGACATGGATCAAAAGATCAAGATGGTGGGAGAGCTCGATGGTCATATCATGCGTTGTGTACGTGATCAAAATGGGAATCATGTTATTCAGAAGTGTATTGAATGCGTCCCTGAAGAACATATTCAGTTCATTATCACAACTTTCTTTGATCAAGTTGTGACCCTTTCGACCCATCCATATGGTTGTCGCGTCATACAGGTAATCTAATAAAAAAGAGATGTTTCATCTTTTGAGTGAGGTTTCAGTTTTTACGGGGTAAATGGAGTATGTGTTTTTAAGAAATTAATCACCTAATTTTACATTTGTCATCTTTCAGAGGGTGCTTGAGCACTGTGAGGATCTGAAAACTCAGAGCAAGGTGATGGATGAAATCCTTGCCTGTGTAAGCATGCTAGCACAAGATCAGTATGGAAATTATGTTGTTCAGGTTTGTAACCTGTAACTCTAGTTTGATTTTTGAGTTGTTGGCTCAGTTTATATACTTATATTTTCGGGCTAATTCTTATTCTTGGTTCATCTATTTGGAGCAGCATGTGTTGGAACATGGAAAGCCAAACGAGCGTTCAATAATAATTCGAGAGTTGGCCGGGAAGATTGTTCAAATGAGTCAACAGAAATTTGCATCGAATGTTGTTGAGAAATGTTTGACCTTTGGTGATGCTAGTGAACGCCAACTCCTTGTGAACGAGATGCTTGGTACTACTGATGAAAATGAGCCACTTCAGGTATGTATACTCTGAGGAAATAAATGTTTCAGATTTTTAAATTTTTTTACTTCTATGATTGTGGTGGTAATTGGTTGTCTATGTATTCAGGCAATGATGAAAGATCAGTTTGCAAATTATGTCGTGCAAAAAGTACTTGAAACTTGTAGTGATCAGGAACGTGAGCACATATTGGGCCGGATTAAGGTTCATTTGAATGCACTTAAAAAATACACTTATGGAAAACATATTGTTGCTCGTGTAGAGAAACTTGTTGCTGCTGGAGGTACGATTTACTTTTTCTATTTCTCAGCATCTTCATAATTTTGTCAAATTAGTATCGATGCTTACTATGTTCTAAACATGGTCATAGTATTGGTTAATCTCTCCTTGCATGCCATCAAAACTGCAGAGTTTGTATTTTTGTTAATTTTAGAAATCAAAACACCTTTTTAACCCATTTTAGCCCATAAAACTGTAGGATTATGTTATCTTGTTACAATTTTGGTAGGGGAAGACAGTACAGTAGCACCATATGGTTTTGTCCAGTTATTTATACCTATCATAATTTTAGCAAATGTTGTCACTTTAAGGGATTTCTTTTAATATTTTACACATGGTTTTTGGAAATTCAATGTTACATTAAGATATCCACTAATACAAGAAGACAAGACTCTTCACCCACATGAGTGTCATCATTTTTGGGAATCAAGCTTATTTATGATGATTTTGCTTCTTTATGCTGCTCCCTTTGTCCCTTAAAATTTGAAACAGTCTTGGGAAATACCCTTTTAACTTCTAAAACGCCTTTTGTAGTTACCAGATCATGGAAGTTTTGTGGGCCAGTCATTTTCTGATAAAAGACAATGTATAGATAACATACATGTAACATGAAAACATGCCAAAATTATAAAATGACGTTTTCCATTAGCCGTCTCAATTCTCAAAATGGCAATTGTTGCAGATCTCATGGCGCAATTAGAATCTTAAAGAAATTGGCTTTTTATAATATATATTCTGTAATGATTGTTGCTGACTTTACTATCTATATTTTGTTAATTGCAGAAAGGAGAATGGCTGCACAACATGCTGCATAGGAAGGAGGAGGGCATAGGAAGCGAAGTTGTACAGCTAACGGAAGGCTAGTTTGAGCTACCCTTTTTCCTCACTCTGTCGTTCTATCTCCTAGCTAGTTGTGGCTCCCGATTTGCAAATAAAGTTTGGTTGGTTGTACTTGATAAACTGTACATTCTGTAGCTTTTTAAGGTTTATACATAGAGTTACTTATTATAAGAAAGAATCTGAGAGGCTCGGGGGGTTGTTCCTGATGCTGGTGCAGAGGCAGTATAATTGATGATGTCAAGGGTGGTGGTGTAAAGATGACGGAAAAGGGAAAGGTGAGGTAGTTTTGTGACTGTACAAAAATGTTGCTCATATCCAAGAGTTGATGTTTCTAGGCAGATCGAGAGTTGGATTATCGTTTTCACTTATTATGCTATTTAAAGTTTTAAACACTTTTAATGCAGTTGATCATGTCTTCTTTATGTTTCTTTGCTTTCATTCTTGCATCTATATATTTTGGTCCTTTGCTCTAAAGCAGTAAAGCCTCATTCTTTTGTGGCTTTTGCTAGAGTTGTGAGATTCAGCTATACCACAAGTATTGGTATCTTAGGAGTTATTTTTGCTTATGTGGCACTGCTGAACATCATCGCTAGTAACTAGACTAGCTTTGTAGAAGCAATGTGTACCATGTTATTTATGCCGATGGTTTGTATCCTCTATTCATGTAGCTTTCAAGTGTTTGGAATGGGCAAGTGGAAAATTGTAAGGAAATTATTAGATCAAATAAAGTCCTCTTCGAAAGTTTGACAATGTCATTTTTGGTCATCTATGACAGCCTCCTTGTGAAATTACCTCAGTCTGTGAATCAAACTGGTGCAAGTTGTGAGACGTGTTCTTACAAAAAAGGCTACGAAAAAACAGAACTTAAAAGAACCTAACTATTTAAATTCATGTCTGCAAGACGGTGCTCCTTGATAGCATACACAGCTAGGAATGCACGCGGTTCAGCTAGAAATGAGCTAATTAACCAGCCAAACCAAAACAATGGCCTGTAAAAGTAGACGGCTCTCTGTATATGTCAACAAATTGTTGTGTTTTTCTAAACTGTTCTTTTTAGGCTGATCTAGCGTTTCTTATGGATTTCTTATTCCTCTTAAACTCATCTATTCTTCCGAAACAAGTCTGCACATTTTAAAACTAATCCCATAACAAGAGATTTTTGTAAAAATGGCGTGATTTTCATTTTCTATTCTAAACATGTTTTTTATTTATTATTATTGTTTCCTCTTCTTCTATTAAACACGGGTTACTTTCGCCTCGAGACCCCACTGAAACTACAGAATTTTATAACGTATCATCATTAGTGACACAAGCCTACTAATCACACGCTCGGATCAAGTCCAAACACCAAACAGCTCGCAAAGTCAACACTGACTAGAACATCATAAACCCAAGCCGAGCTAGGCCTGATAACTCTTCTCAGGCATCATAGTACATGCACAAAGAGACAACTGTTACAAATGTCGCTAAAGGTTAAAACATACGAATCTGAAATAGCACAGTGGGGCAAGTGGAAAATTGTAAGGAAATTATTAGATCAAATGAGAAGTCTTACTCTTCAAAAGTTTGACAATGTCATTTTTGGTCATTTATGACAGCCTTCTTGTGAAATTACCTCAGTTTCTGTGAATCAAACTGGTGCAAGTTGTGAGACGTGTTCTTACAAAAAAGGCTACGAAAAAAACAGAACTTAAAAAACCTAACTATTTAAATTTTTGTCTGCAAGTCGGTGCTCCTTGATAGCATACACAGCTAGGAACGCACGCGGTTCAGCTAGAAATGAACTAATTAACCAGCCAAACCAAAACAATGGCCTGTAAAAGTAGATGGCTCTCTGTATATGTCAACCAATTGCTGTGTTTTTCTGAACTGTTCTTTTTAGGTGAATCTAGCGTTTGTTATGGATTTCTTATTCCTCTTAAACTCATCTATTCTTCTGAAACAAGTCTGCACATTTTAAAACTAATCTCATAACAAGAGATTTTTGTAAAAATGGCGTGATTTTCATTTTCCTTTCTAAACATGTGTTTTATTTATTATTTTTTTTCCTCTTCTTCTTTTAAACATGGGTTACTTTCGCCTCGAGGCCCCACTTGAGTTTTTGAAACTACAGAATTTGATAGCGTATCATCATTAGTGACACAAGCCTACTAATCACACGCTCGGATCAAGTCCAAATACCAAACAGTTCGCAAAGTCAACACTGACTAGAACAACATAAACCCAAGCCAAGCTAGGCCTGATAACTCTTCCCATGCATCATAGTACATGCACAAAGAGACAACTGTTACAACTGTCGCTAACGGTTAAAACGTACGAATCTGAAATAGCACAGTGGGGAACACACAGTCAACAAAACATGAGAGCACAGTGGGGAACACACAATCAACAAAACATGAGTGTCCTCCTTGTCTGCTCACAGATGATCATCACCTTCCTCTCTAGAAACCGTTGATCACCTCAAAAGGGTTTATCTTTAAACCCTAAAAGCCTCTTAAGAAAGGAGAACAACACATACAAATTCACAAGTTTCACACACTTGGGCAAATGCTGCCTCACAACAATGTAGTATGGCTCTTGTTTAAGTGTTACCCGAGCTTCTTGATCTATATCAATCTCATCGGGTCCTTACCGTTCAACACGGGAAACCAAACAACAAAACCATTCCCATCAAATCTCTAAACCGATTTATATACCATACGTAAACATGGCGCCATCCGTGGGACATGATACAAAATAGCCAAAAATTTCTTAAAAATTTCACCTATTTTCACTCATTTCTCACTCAAAAATCCAAAAAATCTTTTTTCTTTTGTACAAATTTCTTAACCAAATATGTCCGGTGAAGAACCCCCTCAACTTTCGGACATACCTAACGACCACCTCGGGCCTACCCGAGTGGATGACCTCACTCACATAGAGGAGGGTCAGCAAGTACTCGAAAACCAGGAACACCAGCAAATGAGAAACTCAACAAAAGGCCATTAGGAGAGGTGCATGCAACGAATGACCATGCCATCCGGAGCGAAAGATAAACACCACTCAGGGTCGTCTACACCCGATCACCTGAAAGCCATAGCCATACCTAGGGATAAATTTGTTCACTGGATATCCGACTACGAACTACCTAATGACCTAGTCATGCCCAAGAGCGTAGGCATCTACAAAGGCACATGAGACACTGATTCTCATGTATGCGCATTTAAAGGGGAAATAAAAACATGCGCCTGGAACGACCCAATAGCCTGTCACATGTTCCAACAAACCCTTGCCGACTCAGCGGTAGCTGGTTCAAAAGTCAGGCGAAAAATAGCGTTTCATGCTGGCAAGACTTGAAGGAGAAGTTTCTCTCCAATTTCCAGCAAATGAGAAATTATATAGGCAACTTCATTGACCTCCAGTTACTAAGACAAGGCCTTGGTGAATCGTTTAAAGAATTCACTGAACGATTCAACAGCGAAATCATGAAAATCCCAGGCCTTAGTGATCAACAATTGATCGGAGCTTTCATCTCCAGGATGATTAAGGGACCATTCTCAGAGGAGCTAGGCCGCAGGCCACTCGTAACATGGATGGAATGCTTAAAACTAGCAAGGGAACGCCAACTGGAGAAATGGAGAAGAAGCCTCCAAAGGAAACCGTAATGACAACAGGTCCAGGAAAAAATTCGGTCACCCTAGAAGGGAAGAAACAGAAGGGACACAAGCAATGCAAAAGCTTAGCATGGAGGTTTCAACCATCAAGTCTGTCGCTTAATTTTCAACATACGATGGATGGGTCACTATCAAAAGCAAATATCCTGGCCTGGACACCACACTTGAGCCAACAACAGAGGAGGTCACCTCCAAAAGACAATAGCGGAAGAAATCCCAAACTACACCTCTCACATAGAGAAACATTTCAGCAAGAAGGACACATTAGGAACACCTTCGGCACACCTTAATTGGATAACCACACCAATTTGGGTTACGAAGAGAAACAATCTCCTTCACAAGGAATCAATGTCCGATAACACAAACATACTGCTCGAAGGTGAGAACTCATCTAGCAATGAATATGAGGAAAACATCCTCAGGGACAAACCAAGGTTTTGGACAAACAGGCAAAAATGCCGTGAGATAACACCAAGGCAGAGCCTCATGCAAGTAATCTTTACAGAACCTCAGAAAACGATGGGAGTAACCAAGTTCAACCATGTTGGGAGTGATGCAAACAACAGCCAAGATGCACACTCTTAAAGAGAGCAAAGGGCCTATTACTCATGTAACCAACTCATCACAAAGGCAAAAAGGCTAGCTGATACAAGGTGCAAATTCACCCAACACTCTCTGAGTATGATAAAGACATATCACTCAAAGCAGAAGCAGGAAACCTAGACAAGCCTAACCCTTGTCAGGGAAAACCTCGTATCACAATACATGTTAACAATAACAAGCCCTATCTATTACGCACCAACTAAGGAGGATCACGCTCCCCTCTAATGGCAAGAAATCAGCCTCAGGGCATGCTACACCTAGGTGAATTTTACTTTATTTTGCTTATCAAATGAAGGCTTCTAACAGCCAGGATAGCTCATCTGTACTATTTCTGCAAATATGCAATGACAAATCCTAACACTTTTCCTACTAAGTGTCACATATGACTATTTACAAGCAAACATTTACTCGAACGTAAATTAGACTTTATGAACATGCTCATGAAAAAAAGGTACCTACGGGTCATAAAGTAGGGAATATACCCGACGACGCTTTAGATAAGGTTTTATCGCGCAAGCCCATTCTAAAGTACATATACGCACAACTTGCCATGAGTGAGTTGCTGGAAGATAGCTAGTCGATAGTTACTAGTTATAATATGCACGAAAAAACACAAGTACTTGTTATAATGTCAAAGTTAAACAAAATTTCGATGAAAAACACTATTTAAGTTCATAAAAACTTAAATCAGTTGAACGAATCAGGCTACACATAGACAAGCTACACATTCTTCATGTTTAACTGATCACTAAACATATGAATACAATAAGTTGAGAAATTACCAACTTCATTCAGAGCTCAGAGTCACAGAGCCCCATATAACTAAAAACCTACACAAACCTGGTAAAATGCAAAAGCCCAAGACATGAAAACTGGAAAAAAAGTAGACGTCAATTTTAACATCACCCAAAACATTGTGATATAACAAGGCAAAATTCAGTAAATTAACATACTATCAATTTCACTATGATGCCATAAGCAAAAAGCTAGATTCTATTTAAAGATCTAGGACGAACGATACCCTGATCATGTCAAAAACTCAGGCCAGCACAAACCTGGTAATATCTAGGTCTACTTAAATACAAGTACCTACGATAAAAATATAATTTTTTTTTCAAAAAGCAACAATTTGTTTAAACAAGGCCTAACATATGACCAAAACATTCAACACTTTATGTCGACACTACAAAGTTATCAAGGCTGAGAAGAGGGAGACACATCAGTACTCACTGAGCAGCAACCGCTTAAAGCTCATCAACACTCTGACTCTTATTACCTACAATCTCCAGCAGATATAAGGCTAGGATCTAGTGCTAAGTTCAGTAACCTCCCTAATCAGACTTCCCGCTGCATCCTCATCCAAAACTCAAGGTCCTTAACATGTACGTTGAATGCTTGGCGTGCACCTTCTTACAAGCCTTATAGGCACCCAAACCCTCTTCTGAACACGGAGAAAGGCCTGATGGTACTCAGAAGAACAGAGAAAATGGTTAACAAACAAAGGAAGTTGTTGTATCACCTTCTCTTTCTCATCCTTAAAGTAGGAAGCACACTCACAGTTATCAGTGTTGGACTGAGCAGAGTAGCTAAAGTATCAACAAGATCTTTGACCTTAGTCTCCAACCTAACAATCTAGCCCTTCAAGTTGGCTATTTCTTCATCATGACGCTTACTAAGCCCAGACTCATTTTGCTTCAAGGTTTAAAAGGATATATCCTTCTCAGAAGTGACCCTAAGAACGGTCTCTTGCAAGCTCTTAACCTGGGCTTCAAGCTCAGCCTTTCCAGGCGTACCAACCTGTGCAAGATCTTCCTCAAGACTCTTCACCCGAGCCTTGGCAGCCTATGCAAGCTTCTTATACTTAGTGGCCTCAACGCCAACTCGGTGAGCATACCCCACTCGAATTTTGAAAAACGCATACTCATGTACTATGTCACTAAGGCCGCGGTCAAAGATAAAAAGACTTTCATAAAGGGTCTTACAAGGAAAGCGAGCTCGACGAGCAGGAAGTACAATAGATTCCACATAAGCCTTGGAAAAACCTATAGAAGTACGAGCATCATTTACATCCAAGCCAGTCTGGAACACAAGAGGGGATGTGTCAGGAATTATGGGCGACTTGCCCTGGGAGGCAGAATGATTCTCCTCACTCCCACCACCCTCATACTCGAATTCTACAGCCTGGGATAATTTGAAAGCTCCGCCTGATCCACCACCTGTCAAAGTCATTAACTCAAAGACTTAGCGACAAAAAAAGGAGCAAAGGATTGAGAAAAGAAACAATACCAGCTTCAGCTTGGATTGAGACACCATCAATGGTTCTCTTTGACTTAGACTTCTAATAAGAAGAAATCTTCTGCTCAGGTACATCAACCTTACCAACCTCTAAATCTTCATCATATAAAATAGGATACACGACCATCAAAAGAGTTACATTCAAAGGCTAAGGAGATGAGGGGTTAGTTTCCTCACCAACATTAGCAACCCCACTCCCACCATCCTCAGCACTTGCCCTACTCCTCTTCCGAATTAAACGCTTAGACAAGGGCTCATCATCCTCCGCGTCCTCCATTATAGGGTCAGGGACAGGAAAACCACCCCCTGGCACAGGTGGAGGAGGAAAAGGGGGAGGAAGTTTGGCATCAATATTAGCAACCACCTGGATGACAGGCTCAGAAGCAACCGTTACACCCATATCATCAAGCTCCGCAATCAGTGAAGAAATATTTATCATTGAAAAACAAGGAATATATAGCTTATGGTTAGAAAAAACCGCTAAAGCAACACAAACAAGGAGAACACATAAATCTAATGACTCACTCTCATTATCCTTAAGCAACAAAGAGACTTCGCCAACCTTCCCTGGCTCAAAGTAGCTAACACCAAAACACCCTCCAACATGGGTCTGGCATACACTCGCAACCCATGCAATTGATCTAACAACTCTTAATCACCCGAAGGAATACTAGACAAGTCACCCATATTAGGATTTAAGCCAGTACTACACCTAAGGTACTTGATGAGGCACAACCCTCTCATCTACAGTAACCCACACCCAGTTCCGATGCCAACCCGATAAACCCCTGACGGCACCAATCGGTAAAGCCCTTTTCCTTACCTTCTCTCTCAAAAGTATACCGTGATCCACACTTCTTTATCTGGAAGATGTGACAAAACATAAGCAAGATAGGGGCATGTTTAAACTAACACAAGAAAGAAAAAAGGATTGAGTCTTTGATACGCAAAAGGGTGGAGTTGGGCAAAATCAATGTTGTAGTGGCGGTATATTTAAAGATAAAAGTGATGAGGGGAAGCCTAACCTTGCAATCTCTTGCGTACTCTAAATAAAAGGCAGTAACGCTGGGTGAGGGTGGTAGATCGACCTCTCATGTTACTCGGGCACACGAGGCCAGTAGGGTCTAACCCACCCATGATCACGCAAGAACTTATTGAACTTGGGAGGTTTTACCCAGGCAGAGTTTTCAGACGCATAACCATGTTGGGAAGACATCACAAACCAAGGAAGAAAGAAAAATCACAACAAAAGACTTTTTTCTTAAAAAGACGAAGGGAAAAGAAAGTGAACTAACCTTGCATCGCCATCTTCTTGTCAAAGAAAACTTAGGGAAAAGAGAGAGCTTCAAAGATGAAAAACTATTGGTGGTTTTAAAGGAAATGCAGTGTTTTTGAGGGAAGGTAGAAAAGTGAGAAGTTAAAAGCATAACCTCTCACCCCTCACACCCTATTTATAGGGAGGTAAAAAATGATAGTGGGACACAAGTGGCCACGACCCATTGGGCAAGCACAACAAGCACACGCGCGTGACACTCATGACCCGCTAAGACACGTGAGTAGTCAGTATCAGGATGATGTCAAGAATAGTCGAATCGACATGTCTGACCTGCCGAAATATTGAAGAAAGAGATTTGAAATCATTTCAAAAGAGATCCTTTTTACATTTCCCTTGCAAGCATTTAATTCAAGCCTTAACCTAAAGACCCCACACGTCACTTGGGGAACACAACCTACAACCTAGGCCATCATCACAAGGTAACTCATGAGTTAGCCTGGAAACTCAACCTAGGCACATGGACACCAGTTGCCTGGCATAGGGCTGGGGGGACTCAATCACTTCAAATTCCAACATCATCTCACTTGTACATGACATCATACTAGACTGGGGGACTTGATATCGTATCATCATTAGTGGCCCAAGCCCACTAATCACATGCTCGGATCTAGGCCAAACACCAAACAGTTCGCAAAGTCAACAATGTCTAGAAAAACATAAATCCAGACCGAGCTAGGCATGGTAACTCTTCTCAGGCAGCATAGTAATGCACAAAGAGACAACTTTTCCAACTGTCAATAACAGTTAAAATGTATGAGTCTGACATAGCACAGTGGGGAACACATGATCAACAAAACAGGAGCAAAACACTCTCCTATACGAGCTAAAGGACGCATGACACATGTGATCCTTTTCTGCTCACAGATGATCAACACCTGGCTCTCTAGCAGCCGTTGATCACCCCAAAGGGTTTATCTCTAAACCCTACAAGCATCTCTATAAAAGAAGAGCAACACACACAACTTCATAAGTTTCACAAAACAACAACAACAACATACCCAATCCCGCCGAGGCGAGGTATGGGAGGTAAATGTAGACAGATCCTACCCTTCCCGTGAAAACCTCGAAGAAGGGAGATCTGCCTAACGAGACCTCCGATGAGTGTCTAAATACTCATCATTTTGTACTGCTTAAGTCGCAAAAACATCCGAAAACACTCGAAATGCATCAAAATGATAAAAATATCACAAATAAGTGTTTTATGTGTTTCAAATGCAAAATTCCAAAATCGTGTGAAAACGATCAAGTTTGCATAATTGGCGCTTTAGTCCCCAAGTTTCAAAAGTTGTCAAAAATAGCCCCTGTAAATCAAAATAAAGAGAAATGTTATTTAAAGTCCCTAGATTCATGAGTTGTCAAAATTGGTCCTTAAAATTTAAAATTTCAAAATTACAACTTTAGTCCCTCAACTTTACAAAATTGTCATAAAAGGTCCTCGGATATTTAAAAAAGTGAAAATAATCAAATATGGTCCTTGTACTATTCATATATGGCAAATTTGGTCCTTGTGTTAACATTGGAAAAAGTTTAGTTTTGGTCCCTCAAGTTTGCTAGAATTACAAAATTGGTCCTTCTGTTAATACCAAACCAAACGGATCCCTTGTATTAATATCCAACCCAAATCCAACCCAGCTGGCCCAACTTGCAACCCAAGCCCAAATGCCTTGAACCTTGAACCTTGAACCTCGAGCTACCCATAATCCATTCGACCGCCAATATACAATTTGAACCCTTTTTAATATTAAAACGGGTCAACGAAAGTCAACGCGCTAAAATACCAAGATCACTGCTCATCTTCTTCACCTTCGCCAGTAATCCCAATACCAAAGTGGTTTTTCCTCCACCTCACCACCTTTACACCTCACTACCTATCTCTCCACCATCCCCTCCTCCTATACTCACCCACCAAGCATTTAATGCTTCCCACCATCAAACACTCCAACCTCACCTCAACCCCTGCTTTTGCCGCCAAATCACTCCTAGCTCCATATCTACTTCTCATCTTGTCCCTCCACCTCCACAATCTTCCAATAATCCTTAATCAAAAAACTCGCCTAATCTACTAGTACCACTTTTGGCGCCAAAATCGCTTTTAAAGGCTAGGATCTGCTTGAGCACCAATGGTCAAGATTGTTGATGGGAAATGTTCGTGAGGCATATGGGAGTCTCAAAAGCTATAAAGAAGAGAGAGATGCGGTGTAAAAGATATCTAGTTTTAATTTAGTTAATGTATGTCATTTTCATTAATTTTACATTTCCAGTATAACTTTAAGCTTTCAAGTACTCTTGATATCAATTTCAGTGTAATATAATTCTTTTGCAATCATCAATTCCAAGTTTTCAGTTGCAAATTCAGTTTATGCAATTTTCATTTCAAAAATCTCAATATGTGTTAATATTGTTGTTAGTTGTTGCTTTGGACTTATAAGCTAACATAAGCTCCTATATAGCTTATCTAAGCTATTAGAAACCTTAAAACTCAGTTTAGAAGTAAAAAAGCAAAAATACCAAAAATACCAAAAAAATTAGTGAAAAATAAAAAATCCATGGAAATGAAGATAAAAGTTTGAGCAAAGTGAATATTGGATTGCCACGGTTAGAGGCTTAGTGGTAAGCCTATAGGAGTGGTCTTTTGTTCTTGGTTCTGTGTTTTAGTTGGATAGCCTCTTGTAAGCTTTTAACTCAACTTTGCATTTTATCGTATAAGTAAGTTTATTGCACGAATCTTTGTGTTTTCACGTTTCTGTGTTATGGTTAAGTAGATTCATTGATTAAAATAACTTGTTTGTTCTTTGGAATTCATAATTGCTTTGAAATCTCATTTTCACAGTTTTAATAACATAATGACTGTTCTTAAGTATCATGCTTGTATCACTGTTGTTTAATGCTCATTTGGACTTGTTACTTGATAATAAAAGGTCTTGGATCAGTTGCATAGTCTTCCTTTGGAAATCACAAGTTCACAGTTTTTAAGTGTTGTTTGGACTTGTTTGTTTAACTGTGATAGCAGGTGTTCAAGTAATTGTTTTTGCTTGTTACATGTCACACTTGGTCAATATAACTCAGTGCAACAAAGAAAACCAGTACTCATTTGATAGAAAGTCAAAATAGACTTTGATCTCATCTTGTTCATCAACTGTTGGATTTTCATGTTCTATGATAATGTTTTCATGTTTATAAGTTGTTAGAATTGATCAAACCAGTCTTAATCCATCTTAATACATCATAATCAGTGAGTGGGATTGATCCAAAGTTCATATAAGTCAACTTATTTGGTTTTCTTAAAAAGTCAAATTTTCAGTTTTAGTCGTTTTTGAATAAACTAGATAATTTTCTATAGGACTTAATTTCAGCTTTCAAGATTTGAGCTTTTGGGATAATAATATTCAATTGCTCATCTTAATCTTAGTAATTTTTATAATTTTCAATTAGCTTTTTAAACTGCTTATTTTTTAGCTTACTTTAGACCCTTGTATGAAAAAGTGCCCTGTGCACAGTTTTACAAACCTTTTAACAAGCTCATAAAAAGCTCTTTAGTGAGTCCCAGCTTGTGTATTTTAGCTTTTTGAATAGCTAACCTAGATGTCTTAAAGTTCTAGTGCTTATTTTTCAATCTCTAGCTTATTTGATAAGCCTGCTTATAGCTTTTTATCTTGTCCATTTCATCTAGTACACCCATCAGTCATGGTTTTCCAGTTTTTTCAAAAGTTCCTCACAAGCTTATAAGTGGAATCCAAACTTTGTAATTTAGTGTTTTGGAAAGCTCAGCTGGTATACTTGCTAGTTCCATTGCTCATTTTCATTTTCAAGCTTATTGCATAAGCATAAATTAGCCTCCAAAGTTGTCCCAAACCTGTTTGGTTATTCAAGATAACTGGATTGCTTATCTGGTTCATGTGGCTTATTTTGTGCTTATTTTTAAGTCATTATGCTTTCTCAGTTCTCATATTAACTTATTATCATTAGTTTAGCTTATTTTCAGTTAACTTATGCTTATTTACTAGCTTATTAGCCACATTGCTTAATCCTTGTGCTTATTCCATCTTATTGCTCACTATTAAGTAATCATAAGCTCATTCTTAGCTTATTAGTTGTTTTTGTAAAAAGTTCCAGTTTTAAAAGTTGTTTAATATCATTAGCTTAATCAGTTTGTAAAAGAAAAAGTCCAAAAAGAAATAAAAATAAAAAAGCCATTGCTGGGATTCGAACCTTGGCCACCCAGCTCACCACACACACACGTTACCAGTTGCCCTTGGGTCTTTGACTGGTTATACCTTGCATTATTTAATACTTAACCCTTGTTTTCTATTTTAGCTTATACGAGTTCTTTAGCTTATTTTTAGCTTATTAAAATAAGTTGTCACACCTTTTATATTTTTTTTAGCTTTGTATTGTCATAAAGTATTTTATAAAAAAGTTTCAGAATTTTCTAAATAGTTTTAGTATTTTTAATCATTTAATTAGTTTAAAATAGAATTTAATATAAATCTTTTTTCTAAAATTTTCTTTTGTCATATAGTAAGTAAGAAAATTGTTTTTACACTCGTGAGGACTTTTATTTCACAAATTTTACGCTTTTACTTGCGACTCGCGTAATTTTTACATATAACGCGCTTTCATTCTAGGTCACGCTTTTAGGTAATTTAGGTTTACACTTCAATTAAAATAGTTTATTTAAGATATTTTGTTTTAGAAATCAAGAAAATCCAACTTTAAAAATAGTGATAGTGTTTATTTAATAGAAATTAGCTTTTTAATTTTCTTTAATTTGCATTTAAGCACCATAATTTACAAACTTTTCTCTAGGTATAATTATTCCAAATCATCTCCTTTTCCCATTCAATCGAACGCTTTTTGAACACCATTAATCCTCCGTGGGACTTAACGACCGAGGTAACACTATACTCCTCTAGATCTTCATTGCATTGGTTTTAGACCGTTTGAATTTTATTACGGTTGACCATTCACAAGTGGTTGACTTGTGTGATAAACTTGACGGTTTGCTACCAATCAAATTTTAGCGCATTGCGGGGAGGTCAGAAGCGTGTTTTAAACATTTTCGGACCTGTACTTGCACATATACCACCTTTGTAAGCAGTTTTTTGTAAAGTTATCAAAAGTTCATTAACACTTTTTCTAAAGTGTTAACTACACCAAAAAAAATATATATATAAAACAACAAAACAATCAGAACGTTTTCTAGCTTGTGTTTCCTTTAAGGTGATTCTTAAAGAGATACGATTTGGTTAAACGAGACGATACCAAAAATATTGTCCAAAAGTTTTAAACCCTTAGCACAAATCCATACCTACGCCTTTTCAATGGTACTTAATAAATACATAAAATCAACCACCGCAAATCAAGGCAAGACACCTACCAACCTGGGGTATGAACATTAATAAGTTCCCAATCTTACATATCAAAACTTACCTTTGTGTCCTTGTGATTTGGTGTACCTTTTCAAAGAAGCCATTTCATTTGTGATTATTGGTTTAAGTTCACTTGTCGCTTTGCCTCGCATTTGTTTTGAAAACCGATTTTTATACTTAGTGCATGCGACTGCTCTTCCAAATCTACAAGTCCACTTTCCGAGCTTGCAAATATTCCTCGAGACGAGAGACGCTCGCTCCTTCACCGTGATCGAGGAACGCCTAACACCACCACCGTCGTAATGGCGGAAGACAAACCTATGAATGAGCTTCTCCAAGCACCCATCGAGGGTTATGGAGATGCCATTATTGTCCCAAACCATTGTGGTCGATACCTTTGAGCTCAAACCGGTTGCTTAATCTTGTGACCCAAAGCCAATTTTATGGTTTTGAGCGGATGATCCTCATGCACATATTCGATGGTTTAACAAGATTGCATCAACCATCAAATACAAGAATGTCCCACATGAAGCAATTAAGCTTCTTCGCTCCCATTCTCTCTGTAGGACAAGCCCGAATTGGCTTGAGAAACAACCCCTCGCTCCATTGAGACATGGGAGGATTTAGTCACTAAGTTTGTTAACAATTCTATCCTCCATCCCGAACTACAAGTCTTAAGAATGAGATAATGAAATTTTCTCAAAGATTTGATGAATCATTCGGGGAGGCATGGGATCGTTATAAAGAGTTGCTCCAAGTGTCCGCATCATGGTTTTACCGAATTAATGCAAATGGATACTTTCTAAAATGGTCCGAGA
This sequence comes from Chrysanthemum lavandulifolium, assembly GCA_022545495.1. Taxonomy (NCBI): domain Eukaryota; kingdom Viridiplantae; phylum Streptophyta; class Magnoliopsida; order Asterales; family Asteraceae; genus Chrysanthemum; species Chrysanthemum lavandulifolium. The sequence goes on from CM040243.1 coordinate 139,011,665, forward strand.
CAAGCTAACCAAGACTCTTTAAATGCCTCCGCGGAGGTAATTTCTGAGCAAGACCACAATAGAAGCCTTGCAAATCATAGAAAACAAGTCCCAGTCCGCCCTTTCCGAACAAAGACATATCGCCCCGCCTAATGCAGGACCTTCTACTTACTCCCATGAGTACATCTAGCACCGATGCTAAGATTGAAAAACTCACGGATATTGTTTAGGCTTTGGTTCTTGCTAACCAAAAGAAAGTCACTTTCACACAAACACCATCACATGGTGAAGTAAAGAAAGTCGAGGTCTCAGGTTACTTGTGGTGGCCCTCATGCATACTACAACCAGATCGCCACCGATGGTAGTCCGCTTGAAGCAATGCTATAGCCGGTACTTCACATCGTGGAGGTAATCAATACCGCCCTCAAAATGAACCAAACTACCGTGCTAATACTTATCGTGCACCACCCGGTTTTAACCGTAATCCTAACATACAAAACCGAATCGAACCAACCTAGAATGAACCAAGGTTATCAAAACCAAGGTAATTTCTATCCTCGAACCAAATCAAGGTTTCCAACATCAAGGAAACCTTAATCAAAACAATTTCAATCGAGGGAATCAATTTCGTGGAAATGTAAATCCTAACCAAGGAGTTTTCAACAACAAGGTCATAATCAAAACATACGACCTCAAAATTTCCCTCCAAGACCTCCAAGACCATCATCCGATGAGTTATTGAAGCAATTCATGAAATCCCAAGATGAAATGAACAGTTGTTGGTCGGTCGATCACGATCTAAAGAAGTCTTTAAATGATCAACCCTCGGCTCGGAAAACTTCCGAGCAACACGATCGCTAACCCGAGGGCGATGCAAAGGCGATCACAACCGTAAGTGGTGTTTCATACAAGAGACCCGCTATTCCTACTACTCTTCTTCTTCTCTCCCGAAGGTAGTGGAAAGTGAACCGAGGCAACAAAGGACAAGGAACTTCCTACTAATAACGGAGGTACCAACGATGTCCATCCTCAAGTTGTCCCAAACCCAAATCCAATCCAGAGTTGTTTTGAACCTCCGGTAGCTCCGCTGAAAACCCAAATCCAAAACTTCTATTCCTTTCCATCACGTTTGAATGAGCAAAGCTCTTAAAAGCTACCATCAAATGGACAAATTTTTCAAATTTTCCAAGAACTACATTTGACATAAGCTTTATGGATGCTATCATGTCGATGCCCAAGTTTGCATCAACTCTCAAACACATGTTAAGCAACAAGGAAAACTGCTTGAGATGGAAAAATTCCTTTGAACGAAAATTGCTCGTGAGCTATCTTGAAGAAGCTTCCCGAGAAGCTTGGAGATCCCGAAAATTTCTCTTACCTTGTGTATTTCCGTGGATGGTTGAATGCTTTGCCTTAGCCGATCTTGGTGCAAGCATCAACTGATGCCTTATTCAAGATGGAAGAAACTTTCTCCGGACCTTACTCCTACATGCATGACTCTCGAGCTTGCAGATCGTTCAATATCCCGTCCACTTGGCATTGCTGAGGACGTATTTGTGAAAGTAGGAAAGTTCCATTTTCCAGCTGACTTTGTGATTGTTGATTTCAATGCCGATCATCGGGTTCCTCTCATTGTTGGACGAGGATTCATGAGAACGGGCCGTGCTCTCATTGATGTATTTGAGCAAGAAATCACATTACATGTTGGTAATGAAGCTGTCACCTTTAACCTTGATCAAACTTCGAGGTACTCCGCAAACTATGATTCTGAGTCGGTTAACCGAATAGATATCATTGATGTTGCTTCTGAAGAGTACTCTCAAGAAGTTCTTGGTTATGATCATAATTCTTCGAGTGATAATCTTACTCATTCATCTCAACCCATCATTGCCAATTTACTCCTTCTCTCACTCCGCTTGAGGAAAGTGACTTCATCTTGGAAGAGATTGAAGCATACTTGTCTAGTGATTCGCTCCATGGGAAATTGATCACGCTCCCATCGACATCGAGGGGACATGCTTTTCATTGAGAAGTTGCTTAATGAATATCCATCATCACTCCTCTCGCCGAGCTTCATAACAAGGAAGTCAAGTCGCTTGAGAAAATCAAGAATTTCTGAAGTCGAACTTAAGGACTTACCACCTCATCTCGAGTATGCATTTCTTGAGGGTGATGATAAATTACCCGTCATTATTGCTCGAGATTTGAGTAAAGATGAAAAGATCGCTCATAAAGGTCTTGAAGTCACACAAGCAAGCAATTGCTTGAAACTCTCCGACATTAAGGGTATCAACCCGAGTTTTGTACTCACAAAATCTTGATGGAGGATGACTTCAAACCGCTAGCTCAACATCGAGAAGAGTAAATCCAAAAATCCATGATGTTATCAAACAGAGGTTATCAAACTTCTGATGCGTGATTAATGTACCCGATCTCGATAGTCCTTGGGTTAGCCCAATTCACCGTGTTCCTCAAAAGGGTGGCATAATCATTGTCACAAATGAAGATAATGAGTTAATTCCAACTCGATTGGTTACGGATGGCGTGTTTGCATTGACTATCGTAAGTTGAATGACGCCACCCGAAAAGACCATTTTCCTCTACCCTTCATGGACCAAATGCTTGAGAGACCAAAGAGAAACGAATACTATTGTTTCCTTGATGGTTTCTCGGTTATTTTCAGATTCCCATTGATCCACGTGATCAAGAGAAGACCACATTCACCCCCCATACGGAACTTTTGCCTACAAACGTATGCCTTTTGGCCTATGTAACGCCCCTGCACTTTCCAACGATGTATGATGGCCATATTCCACGACATGATCGGGAAACAATGGAGGTGTTTATGGATGACTTCTCGGTCATTGGGGACTCGTTTCAAACATGTCTCTCCCATTTAGATAAAATGCTAAACGGTGTGAAGACACCAATCTTTGTCTAAATTAGAGAAGAGCCACTTTATGGTCAAAGAAGGCATAGTCCTTGGCCATAAGATTTCCAAAATAGGATTGAGGTAGATAGAGCAAAAGTCGATGTTATTGCTAAATTGCCTCATCCTACTACCGTTAAAGGTATTAGGAGTTTTTAGGTCATGCCGGTTTTTATCGCAGATTCATATAAGATTTTTCTAAAATCGCCTGACCTATGACCCATCTTCTTGAAAAGATGCTCCTTTTATCTTCTCACCGAGTGCATCAAGCTTTTGAAACATTAAAGAAAAAGCTTACTAAAGCACCCATTCTCGTTGCTCCCAACTGGGACTTGCCTTTTGAGCTCATGTGCGATGCAAGTGATTTTGCTATCGGTTCAGTCTTAGGGCAACGTAGAGCCAAGCATTTTCAGCCTATCCACTACGCAAGTAAGACTATGATTGAAGCTCAAACCCATTACACCACCACAGAAAAAGAGCTATTAGCCGTGGTGTATGCATTTGAGAAGTTTTGGCCATACTTAATCTTGACCAAATGCGTGGTGTATACGGATCACTCGACTCTCAAATATCTCTTTGCAAAACAAGATGCAAAGTCGAGATTGCTCACCGGTTCTCCTTCTCCGTGAATTTGATATCATTATACGTGATAAAAAGGAGTTGAGAACCCGGTCAGCGATCATCTGTCCGTCTAGATAACCTCACCAAGATGTTTTCGAGAAAAGGAAATAAATGAAACATTCCTCTCGAGACACTTAATGCGGTTTCTTTTAGTGGAAACTCTACTACCCCATGGTTTGTTGACTTGCAAATTACCATGCGGGTAACTTCATAGTGAAAGGATGTCGACCCAACAAAGAACAAATTCTTCAAAGATGTTAAACATTACTTACGTACGACCCTACTTATTCAAAATCTGTGCGGATCAAGTCATCCGACGGTGTGTTTATGGACAAGAAGCTATTTATAGTGTCTCGCTGTACCGATGGTCTACCCTAATGAACTAACGGGCAGTGTACCCGGTCGTGTGTAGTGTAGTAAATGTTAAAGTCGAGGTCGTCCCAAGAGCTATGTGTGTTTGATAATTACTAAGTCTAATTGTTACGAATATTAATGGTTTGATAGGGTTTTAATTAATTAAACTACTAATGCGTAATATAAAAGCAATCAAATGGTAAAGGAAATCAATAGAGGAATAGTGGTGCTAACCTAGTTAATCCTCCTAACTAGTTATGTCTACGCCTACCTACTTCCAATTACTTGGTGGGGTCAAATTCGAGGACAACATTTGGTCAATTCGCCCTAACCTATCAAAGAAAGATGCCACCACAGAGAAATCAAAGCATGCATCATAAGTCCTATTGTTCCCGGTCCCTAAGCCGAGTCATTAAGTACCACTACATGCTAGATTCTAAATAGTGAGTGCCCGGCCGTTAGGAACTTAGACACTACACCCCAATTCTTAAGTTCATCCAAACGATAGTGATCATTGGTTAAATCGCACAAGTAGAAAGGGTCGTCGGTTGGTCATATCTTACCCTTCCCGTCTCGATCCACTCACCTAGGGTCGCTTGGTCATATCTCCTAGGCAATTGGCCTCTATCGCCATTCAAAACTACCGAACCAGGGTGACTACCAAAGAACTATGCATGCATACACTTAGAAATAATTGTACGGAAGTAAAGGCAAACGCAAACAAAACAATTAAGGAATCATAACTAGGCTAGCACCAAAGGGTGCTTAGCCATCATATTAATCATGCACATCAATTCAATATTCAAAGGTACGAAATACATGAATTGAAAGTAAAGAAATAATAAACGCTAAAGCTTATCGTAATGGTGTGACTTCTCCTCGAAACAACCAGATGCTTCCCTAGACCTCCCTTGAGCTTTTTCCCACGCTCGTCGAGTGTTGTGTGTGGAATGGGATGCTTTGAAATGCCGGAATTGTGGGTATTTATAGGCTGTGTCCGGGTTACGGGCGTAACCCATAGAGGAGTTACGCCAGAACCTTCTATATCTCCGTAAATGCACTAGATCGCGATTCTGGCGTAACCTAAGAAGTGGTTACGCCGTAGTCTTCAATAAACTCGATTACGTGTAAGTGATGCAGCAGCATAGACGTAAGTATCGTGACGTGGAACCTCTTTTGACCTAATGGAGTTACGTCGTAACCTTTGGGAAGAGTTACGCGTAACCTCTTGATAAGTTGGACTTCGGGTCACACAATAGTTACTACGTAATGTGAGAGATGAGTTACGCCGTAACTTCTTCAAAATAAGCATACTGTGATAAATTTTAGTAACGCTTTCCATTTCCGCCTCTTTTGCTCCAATGCTCGTAATTTATCCGAAGTGCAAAACAATGGAAAACAAGCATAAATCCATATAACCGATATAAATAACGAGCACTAACGGGAGAAATTGACACTTAATATTCGTGACTATTTGATGTTATCAAATATC
>CM040243.1:139755336-139796471 GCA_022545495.1 Chrysanthemum lavandulifolium
TTTCAAGCATACCTAAGAAACAAATAACTCAAACATTTGGTCCCCAATATCTCATGGGTCCGTTTGGGTTAAACATACCATTATTTGATTCATGTATGGAAATGATGGGTAAGAGTTCCATGACATGTAATCTGGAGTTTGATATGGTCTAGGAAAGTTTTGATTCCAACCGTTGTGTTGGTAGTTGGGTTGTGCGTTGTGATTGCTCTTAGGAAAGGGGCGTTTGGCAAAAGGTGTTTTATATCGTTGTTGAGTAGTTTGATATGTGCCCTGATGTAACAGCAGTGTGGAAAACTAGAAGGGGGGGGGGGGTTGAATAGTTTTACCAATTTAAAACTTTATTTTAAATATTTAGATCGACTTATGTCAATCTATTTGGTTGTTTATGTTGGACGTTGATAGATAGATATATAAACATGTAATGAAAGATAAAGAGTAAGAAGCACATCACCACGACACAAGTATTTATAGTGGTTCGGCTACAAGGACACCTTCCTTGCCCTACTCCACTCCCCGAGTCACCTAATCGAGAGTTCATAAACACTACACCAACTCCTTATGGCGAGAAGCCTTCACAACGTCGCTTAATCTTTTTCGGTACAAAGCTAAATACCGAGTTCCTTCACACCAAGGCGAACCACACCTAACACAACGTCGCCTACCCTTTATACGGTGCTAGGCTAACCACCGAGTTCTTTCACACCAAGGAGAACTAATCCTATCACAACGTCGCCTACCCTTTATTAGGTACTAGGCTAAGCACCTAGTTCCATTACTATGGAGGAACTACTACCCTTCACAACACAACACCTAATATCGAGGAGATCCACTCCTTGTTACAACACCAACAAGGATATCACCATCCTTGAAATAAACAATACTTATATGTATAACGATGCACCTCATCGATTATACTACCTAGGCATTCTTCCCAAATGCTACTTGATTTGATTCTTGGCATCCTTCACTAATGCCTTAGACACAACGCTTGGCATCCTTCACTAATGCCTTCGCTTGACACCTTTAGCATTCTTCAATAATGCTTAGACACGGATGATGAACATCTTTCACTAATGCTTTCATCTTTGACACTTTCGGCATTCTTCACTAATGCATTCAACCCAACATCTATGGAGAAAGGAAGAACTATCAACAAGAGAACTTTAGTTGTCTTGATGATGATGAAGCATGGCATGACTCATGGACTTGTGCTTTTGCATCGTCTTCAAGAAGTGGTGATCTCTCCTTTAAGAGGAACCTAGAAGATCACACAAAAACAAAAGACAAACTACATAGATCACTTTAGATCCGAGGTTAGAGGTTAGAATACTTGGGAAAGTGTGTGTAAAGTGATAAATAGAAAGGAAGAAATGGCTCTATTTGTAGACAAAATTTTCATCGTTCCCCGGATCCCTTCCACTTGGGATCCGGCTAGCACAAAGCAGTGGATCCGTGGAACGCTCCTCTTGCCCATTGGTATTTTTGGTTATGGGTCATGGGTCATGGGTTATGGGTTGATCCATGGTTTTCTTTCTAGATACAATGAACTTGGTTAAGTGGTATATATAAAACCATGGGTTATGGGTCAATACCATTTGCTAGTTTTACCCATTTAGTATATACTTGTTTTACCCATTTTAGTATACTTAGTTTAAGTATATGTTAACCCAATATGTAAACACTAGTTGTTGTACATATGTATTTAAATCATAAAATCACTTATACTTATTTTAGTGTTTTATGTGAAAACGTAAGTGTTAGGAAACTATCAACTCAAACTATTTACTTATTCTATTTGTTTCGTTAAATGATTTTACATTTGTTATCGACAAAACATTGAAGATCGTAAAATATAAATAAACGTTTTCTGACTTATTTGTATTAACAATCTCCCTTTTGTTGATGACAAAACATAAAATTATTTTAAGGAAAAGCTAAAATTGTAAAAGTTTGAATTTGTAGTTTTACATTCTTCTCCCCTTTTGTCGAAACAAAAGTGTTTGAAGGAAGGCAACACATTGTATTTAAGAAAACATGTGAAAGAATTAAAAGTAAAAGAAATAGAGAGCAAATAACGGGAAAGGATCTCGCCTTTACTCCCTTGACGATTGATAAGGTTGTAAATGTACCTTTTTGAGGGTCGTTTAAGCCCTTATTTGATCACTTTTGTATCCGTTATTACTTAATATCGCTCGTTTTCACTTTTAGGTCTCTTGAAGGCAAATTGCTGTAATGGCACTTATTTGGACGAAAAGGCGGATATCTGAAGAAAATGGCCAAAGTCAAGAATCGAGACACTCAAGTCAGCCGAAGACAAGGTGACGGCGTCAGCGATTAATTATGACGCCGTCGGAGGATTTTGTGACGACGAAGCCAAATTTCATATTTTCAAGTGACGGTGTCGCTTTAAAGAGTAGGCCGTCGCAACTCGCACGACCTAGATTTGATTCGCACGGCGCCGAAGCTAAAGAGTACGGCGTCACAAGCACAAGGTGACGCCGCCGCAAGACTATCGTGGCCAAGACGAAACCCTAATGACGGCGACCGACGGCGCCACAAAACATAAGGTGACGCCGTCGCATATGTAATCTTATATATAGAATCCGAATTTTTCAAGATTGTGTGTAGACTTTGCAAGAAAACCTAAACCGAACCTAAATTCCACCCAAAATGTGAGGATCACCCTTAGATTAGTAGGAATTAAAGCATTCATCTTTAATGCTTAGAGTGTGAACCGTAGTATATTAGATTCTAGAACTTGTTTTGTGATGCATCCCGAGATCGCTAGTAAGACTACACTTGTGTAGTTAGGAATAACTAAATGATAAGAGGCATTAGGATAACCCTTGTTTGATACCCGTAATATAATTACTTCTTCCACATCGGTTGAGTAATTTCCCCACACCCTTTGCGTTGTACTCATCTTTAGTACACGATACCCCTAGTTAACCCCTCAGAGCCTATCCTTTTCGCGGTTCTCGTGATGTTTCGGTTTTTCCTAAATATCAATGAAGAGCATTGTTTACACCCCACCCCCAAATATACACCCAAATCGCCTTAGCCTACCCTGTATGCACTCACTTTTTGTGCATTATTGTTATCACCCCAAACCCTTAGTTCAATTATCTAGTTGCTTGCATGAGTTGCTAAGTCGAGTCATATCCTTTGTATACTGATTTTGGGACGATTGGGACTCATGGGAAAAGTTAAAGTTTATAAAATGATTGGAAGGGAATGTTAAATTCCTTTATTTGCGTAATAACATACCCCAAGTGTTTTGATCTTTTCAATTGGGTCAAATTAGTGTTAGAGAAATAGAAACTCAAGTGTAGGATGTGCCTATAAATCCCTATCATTTTAATGTTACCGTAGAGGATGGTAGAGTAAAAGTGTATGGAAAAAAAATCGAAAAAAAAAAAAAAAAAAAAAAAAAAGAAAAGGGCTACCATCCTACATCTATCCTTTAAATTTATGTTTGTTTGTTTCGATTAGCTAGAGTCTAGAGTGTCGAGTCTTGGCTTAGCAACGCCATTCTTCGTATGCTTGTAACATAGAGATTTTTTGACTTACCACCACTAAATAGCCTATCCCACCAAACCCTTTATTTCCCTACCGTAAGCCTAACATTACAACCCTTTAAAGAACTCTTTGATAGTCTTTCCTAGGTGCTTACGCCAAAGCGATGGAGGTTTGATCTATTCTCAAGCCTATGGTAATCTATGTACTAGGACCGGTTAATGAGTGTTTAATCTTCCATTTCCAACTTGTTATATTTCATATACACCGAGAGATGTGAGTATCCAAACACCCCATGTGAGGTGCTAGTATGTAATTCCGTGCTTGTTATGACTTTCATGGGCTTATATGTGTTGTGGAATGTTTTAAACCAATGCTTCATGACCCCTAACTTATAAATTAATTGGCTAAAGCACATTTGCTTGAGGACAAGCAAATACCAAGTGTAGGGATATTTGATAAGGTTTTAAAATGTACCTTTTGAGGGTCGTTTAAGCCCTTATTTGATCACTTTTGTATCCGTTATTACTTAATATCGTTCCTTTTCACTTTTAGGTCTCTTGAAGGCAAATTGCTGTAATGGCACTTATTTGGACGAAAAGGCGCGGATATCTGAAGAAAATGGCCAAAGTCAAGAATCGAGACACTCAAGTCATTGAAGACAAGGTGACGGCGCCATCGCTTAATCGATGCCGTCCGGAGGATTTTGTGACGACACGAAGCCAAATTTCATATTTTCAAGTGATGGTGTCGCTTTAAAAGAGTAGGCCGTCGCAACTCGCACGGCCTAGATTTGATCCAGACGCGTCGAGAAGCTAAAGAGGACGGCCACAAGCACAAGGTGACGCCGTCGCAAGACTAACGTGGCCAAGACGAAACCCTAATGACGGCAACCCGGCGCCACAAAACATAAGGTGACACCGCCGCATATGTAATCTTATATATAGAATCCGAATTTTTCAAGATTTTGTGTAGTCTTTTGGAGTAAAACCTAAACCGAACCAAGGTCTGTCTTTGTACAAGATTTTAGGGTTCAAACCCTATCTTACAACAAGATAAGTGTTTACTTCATTAATTCAATTATGTCTTTGATTATTTGTGTGTATGCTTGTATGTTCTCCATGTCCGGCTAATTTACTTGTGTGTTTGCTTAGGAATATGAATCTTAATTATTGAATATTGATTGGTTGTCTCTTATCTTAATTGTTAATGATCTAGTAATGCGATAGGTCATTCGTTGTGTAATTAATGCTTGATTAATCTTTGTGACCCTTAGGCTATAGCACTTAGAGCGGTTGTAGGCTAAACCATCCAAAGAGGCCTTAGAGTTAGAGTTTATAATCCCTAGTGGGTTTTGTAGGCGAGACCTTTGGTAAGTTCAAAGAGTTAGGGATAAACGCATACCTTACGACTTTAGACACACAACGCGATTAAGAATAAGGACGTGACAATTCAACCACCAATAGGAGATAATTAAGGAGTAATAAAACCTAAGTGAACACATCTTTAAACTATCATACGAGCACACAATAATTAGACATAGACTACATACACCTTAGATTAGATAATTAGATAATTAGAGTAATCGGTGAAATACCACCCCCAAATCCAAACCCGAGATTCGTACCTTTCCATTTCCTAAAAACATAAAAAGATAAAAATAATCTTCCTCAACCCCAACCTTAGCGTAGTAACTTCTCACTAGCATTCCTATTCCCTAGAGAACGATATCAATACCGTGGCTCACCCTAATACTACACTACAACGATTAGGTTCACCGCCTAGGGTGTTATAAAACTTGCTCGAAGAAAAGGAAGTTCCTTTGACCCGAACGACGCGTGTGGCGTTATCAAGTTTTTGGCGCGCTGCGGGAATAGAAAAGCTAGTTAGTAGTCCACCTCGCTTAGGTTTCTTTGTGATTCCTATCAAGTAAATTTTTCTCATTTTTAGCTTTCTTGTAGTCTATCCCCTCTTCGTGACCTTTGTTCATAAAATCCATCACTCACCATGATACGTGTCTTCCATGAAGATTCTTCACCTACTGTTCCCAATCCCGAAATTGAGAACGCGATCCCACAAAACCCTTCACCCGTTCACCATTTTAGAAATCACCTAGGCATAACGAGATAAATTGGCAACAACAAAGTCCTTTCTATAACTCGATTCGATGAGGAATCTGATTATGGTGAAGCACTTGATAGCGGGAGGTCATCAATGAAGTTAGTTTTGAAATGGAGGAAGACCCTCCCAATGTTTTGACCCTAGGTGTAGAATTGAGAAATATGGCCCCTTTAACATGCAATTCCCCGCAAAATAGAATTAGAAGGATTCGATGCTTACTTGAATTCATTCTTGCCTTTGAACTTAATCTCGCGGACCTATACAATAAAATCAAGATCAATGAGTTAACCTATCAAGGGAACAATGTTGTTGAAGCGATCACTCATTTGCACGTGTTTGTTGGAAGCTTTGCTTATTTGGTAGAGTTCATGGTCTTAGAAGACTTAGGAGAATTTATTGATAAGGACCTCACTCAAGTAATTTTGGGAAAACCTTTCAAAGAATGACTAGGTTGAATGAACGAATGGTTGATGGTCTAATTACATCTCTCGATGAAGTTGAAGACTTTATCTACCAAATGCCACGCGTTCATCCTAGGTTTAAACATAAGGATATTGAGGCTTGTAATAGAATGACCCCTATTCAATTGCTTAGTAAAAGGGATAAGCAAAGTGGACTTAGGTACCCATATGAGAAAACTAAGCGGTACTACAAAAAATGCCTTGAATTGGGAGATGATTACAAAAAGAATGAAAGAACATTGGAATGGCTTAAGTATGGGCACATGAGCGTGCACGAGACAACGTAGTAAGCACGACTACGAGTCTAGCTACAAGACTCTTAAATAAAGAAAAGCGCTTCGTGGGAGGCAACCCATGCTTAATTGTTTGCTTGTTAGTGTCGTATATCTTTTATTGATTGTTTATTCTCATGTTTAAATTTGTAAAATGCTTTATTTTGTTTTAACCTCGCCTTGATTGCATATAAAGGTATTTTACATAAAGGATAAGTGTAGGGAGGATTACACGTTTTCAAAAGAAACGTAAACATGAGAATAGCAATTCATTAAAATATATATATGTGTGTTTGTTCGAGTCAAATGCTTGTATCGAGTCATAATGGATGTTTTGCGAAATTTTCCAGATTCTAAAGATGTAAACTTTTCAAAATTTTTTCGAAAATCGCCACCGCTTTTTGTCGGGATAACCGACGGCGTCAATTACAACCTAACGGCGTCGGGAAGGAGTAAAACAACAGATTACTTTTTCTCGTTTTCTAAGCTACTTATGAATTTTGGAATTTTCCGTGTCTTAATTTTCCAAAATTTGTAAACATCCATTCCACAAGCATTATATCTTAGTTAGTAGAGTCTTATATATATTATTACCGTCGATTTTACGCGAAGGTTTCGTTTTCTTCGAATGTGCGGGTTTTATTTATCAAGAAGAAGAAACAAAAGATTGGAAGGAGCTTTTCACGCACATTCTTCTTGAAAAGGATTTAACCACTACTTCACACACGGATCCTACCGAGCTAATCGGGAGTACTAGTTTTTTTCGTTTTTAATTACCTTCCATTATCATAACTTTGATACTTTCTGGGAACATTGGGACAATGTTCGGTTTAAGTGTGGGAGGGAAAATAAACGGAACTTTGAAACTATACTTATCCTTGATTATTTGCTTTGTCCAATTGTATTTGTGTAATAAACCATGAGAAAATGTCGGTTAGGGTAATTTTGGCACAAAATTTGAAATTTTCTATGACATATAGGAGTGGGCCATTAGTCTTAACAAAAGCATCTCACGGATAGGAAGTTGCATGACTAGCACAAAAACCCTTTACCACCTAACTTCCACCCAAAATGTGAGGATCACCCTTAGATTAGTAGGAATTAAAGCATTCATCTTTAATGCTTAGAGTGTGAACCGGTAGTATATTAGATTCTAGAACTTGTTTTGTGATGCATCCCGAGATCGCTAGTAAGACTACACTTGTGTAGTTAGGAATAACTAAATGATAAGAGGCATTAGGATAACCCTTGTTTGATACCCGTAATATAATTACTTCTTCCACATCGGTTGAGTAATTCCCCCACACCCTTTGCGTTGTACTCATCTTTAGTACACGATACCCTAGTTAACCCCTCGAGCCTATCCTTTCGCAGTTCTCGTGATGTTTCGGTTTTTCCGAAATATCAATGAAGAGCATTGTTTACACCCCACCCCCAAATATACACCCAAATCGCCTTAGCCTACCCTGTATGCACTCACTTTTAGTGCATTATTGTTATCACCCCAAACCCTTAGTTCAATTATCTAGTTGCTTGCATGAGTTGCTAAGTCGAGTCATATCCTTTGTATACAGTTTTGGGACGATTGGGACTCATGGGAAAAAGTTAAAGTTTATAAAATGATTGGAAGGGAACGTTAAATTCCTTTATTTGCGTAATAACATACCCCAAGTGTTTTGATCTTTTCAATTCGGGTCAAATTAGTGTTAGAGAAATAGAAACTCAAGTGTAGGATGTGCCTATAAATCCCTATCATTTTAATGTTACCGTAGAGGATGGTAGACTAAAAGTGTATGGGAAAAAAAAAAGAAAAAAAAAAAAAAAAAAAAAAAACGGGCTACCATCCTACATCTATCCTTTAAATTTATGTTTGTTTGTTTCAGTTAGCTAGAGTCTAGAGTGTCGAGTCTTGGCTTAGCAACGCCATTCTTCGTATGCTTGTAACATAGAGATTTTTTGACTTACCACCACTAAATAGCCTATCCCACCAAACCCTTTATTTCTCTACCGAAAGCCTAACATTACAACCCTTTAAAGACCTCTTTGATAGTCTTTCCTAGGTGCTTACGTAAGCGATGGAGGTTTGATCTATTCTCAAGCCTATGGTAATCTATGTACTAGGACCGGTTAATGAGTGTTTAATCTTTCATTTCCAACTTGTTATATTTCATATACACCCAAGGTTGTAAAATCGCTAGCGCTAGTGAAGGCTGTTGGGTAGGGCCTAGCGATTAATCTAGGCGGGATTAATCGAGGATTAATCGGATTGGAATTTTATGCACAAAATGTAATTTTAGATATTATATTATTTTATATGTATGGGATAAGCGTATTGCATCAAAGTTCAAATATTTCAAGTGTTCAAATATAGACATAATACATAGTTCTTCAAAGTTCAAAGTCAAACATATATATTACTTGGTTTGTTGACCATTTTTAAGCGACATTTGACCGATTTTGTCTAATTAATCGGTTTGTTGATCGATGTTTAAATGATTTTTTCCGATTTTTAAGCGATTTTGTTGACCAATTTTAAGCGCTTTTTACAATTAATCGATTTTGTCGATTAATCGGTTTGTTGGTGATTTTTAGCGATATTTGACCAAACAGTTAAATAGGCCGATTATGATAAATCAAGGCGCTTAGTGAGCGATCGGCGATTATCACGAGGATTAATCGATCGCTGGACCGATTTTACAATGAGTATACACCCGAGAGATGTGAGTATCCAAATACCCCATGTGAGGTGCTAGTATGTAATTTTCGTGCTTGTTATGACTTTTATGGGCTTATATGTGTTGTGGACTGTTTTAAACCAATGCTTCATGACCCCTAACTTATAAATTAATTAGCTAAAAGCACATTTGCTTGAGGACAAGCAAATACCAAGTGTAGGGATATTTGATAAGGTTTTAAAATGTACCTTTTGAGGGTCGTTTAAGCCCTTATTTAATCACTTTTGTATCCGTTATTACTTAATATCGTTCCTTTTCACTTTTAGGTCTCTTGAAGGCAAATTGTCTGTAATGGCACTTATTTGGACGAAAAGGCGCGGATATCTGAAGAAAATGGCCAAAGTCAAGAATCGAGACACTCAAGTCATTGAAAGACAAGGTGACGGCATCATCGCAACGCCGTCGGAGGATTTTGTGACGACGAAGCCAAATTTCATATTTTCAAGTGACGGTGTCGGGGCTTTAAAAGAGTAGGCCGTCGCAACTCGACGGCCTAAATTTGATCCAGACGGCGTCGAAGCTAAAGAGACGACGTCACAAGCACAAAGTGACGCCGTCGCAAGACTAACGTGGCTAAGACGAAACCCTAATGACGGCGACCAGCGGCCACAAAACATAAGGTGGCCGTCGTATATGTAATCTTATATATAGAATCCGAATTTTCAAGATTTGTGTGTAGTCTTTTGGAGTAAAACCTAAACCGAACCAAGGGTGTCTTGTACAAGATTTTAGGGTTCCAAACCCTATCTTACAACAAGATAAGTGTTTTACTTCATTAATTCAATTATGTCTTTGATTATTTGTGTGTATGCTTGCATGTTCTCCATGTCCGGCTAATTTACTTATGTGTTTGCTTAGGGAATATGAAACTTAATTATTGAATATTGATTGGTTGTCTCTTATCTTAATTGTTAATGATCTAGTAATGCGATAGGTCATTCGTTGTGTAATTAATGCTTGATTAATCTTTGTGACCCTTAGGCTATAGCACTTAGAGCGGTTGTAGGCTAAACCATCCAAAGAGGCCTTAGAGTTAGAGTTTATAATCCCTAGTGGGTTTTGTAGGCGAGACCCTTTGGTAAGTTCAAAGAGTTGGGATAAACACATACCTTACGACTTTAGACACACAACGCGATTAAGAATAAGGACGTGACAATTCAACCACCAATAGGAGATAATTAAGGAGTAATAAAACCTAAGTGAACACATCTTTAAACTATCATACGAGCACACAATAATTAGACATAGACTACATACACCTTAGATTAGATAATTAGATAATTAGAGTAATCGGTAGAAATACCACCCCAAATCCAAACCCGAGATTCGTACCTTTCCATTTCCTAAAAACATAAAAAAATAAAAATAATCTTCCTCAACCCCAACCTTAGCGTAGTAACTTCTCACTAGCATTCCTATTCTCCTGAGAACGATATCAATACCGTGGCTTACCCTAATACTACACTACAACGATTAGGTTCATCGCCTAGGGTGTTATAAAACTTGCTCGAAGAAAAGGAAGTTCCTTTGACCCCGAACGACGCTTGTGGCGTTATCAAGTCCATCCCTATGTAAGGGCGTCAAGTAAGTGATACTAATCTAGTTTGTTTGCAAATAAGTTTGCAAAGATATCGCTCACGAGGCTAATGTGCTCCCCTTGATGATTGCAATTTTGCGGGATGTCACGAATGTAAACCTAGTATTGCAAGTAATTTGTAATGTATTGTTTTGACACAAAGCTCCCCACAGCTTTAGGGTGTCAAAAGGCTTCAAGTGTAGAGAATAACTACAAAACAAAGGTTAGAAAACAAGTATAATTCACAATTTCCGCATATGTGATCCAAGTTAATAGAAAAATAGTTTTACGTCTCACGGATCCCACGGTTCCTCCTAGTAGGGATCCGTCTAAGCAATTTTAAGGGATCCGTATAGTGATGATTAAATTAAAGAATGGTGATGTAACAAGTAATGTTAACATCAAAATGAGATATGTATTCAACCAACAAAACATATACTCAATGCAATATGGCAAGTAAACTATCATTCAATAAAACATAAGAGATGATCAACAAATCTCTAAAAGCTAAGAGAATGATTTAGCCATATTCTACTAATACTAATAAGTGACCAAAGCTTAAGAAGCAACAATGTGCTTGAGTCAGGGATGAGTAGACTTGTTGATTTGGTCCAATCTTTCAAGAAGATAATTAAACATGAAATGAAACTCATTTCGTACTTCTTGAACAAGTCCTTGGGTGATTAGACAATTAGAGCAATTATTGTCTTGATTAGGAACAGGATGTTTTGAGGAGGTTCTACAAATGATGGTGGAGGTACATTGAGTAATTTAGGATGAGGTTCTACTAGGAATGAGAGTGGTGGTAATGGAAATTCCTCAATATGATCAAGTCCTTGGTGGTTCCTTATTTCCAACGATGGACTAGTTGGTGATGTAGGTGGTTCCTATTTTAACGAGAAGGTTGGTGAATGGGAAGTTCTCGGTGGTGAATGCTCTAATGAATAGAGAGGCTCGGTATAGGAGTGTAGTCCATGCTCTAGGAATGAAGGTTTAGGCGCTTTGCTAGAACTAGGTACGCTTGGTTTAGAGCTCGATGATCCCTTTTCTAACCTAAAAGGTTTAATGCTAATTATTGCGGTTCTCTTGGCAATTGTTGATTGGGTTTGTTGAGGTGAGATTCTAGCACTATTATCTCTTACGGATGATGATTCGGTGGATGGGAAGTCCTACCATTTGTGGGTTTAACCGAGATGATTCGCTTGAGGAAATTTCGTATAACACGAGCAAGTTTCTTAGGTGGTTCTTGGTTGGATGAGTTAGCACTAGGAGCTTTCCTCATGATGAAATGACTAGGAAAAGGTTTCTAAATCTGAGAATTATGTTGTGTTTGATTACTAAAGGATTCTAGCAATATGACTTATAAAGGGAAGGATTTAGCAAGTGCATTCAAGACTTAAGTCTCTAATATCCTTTGAATGTGATGATTAGCATGCACAAGAGTCAACTTTGAGATTTAATTAGGATGAGGTGGAGTGTTCAAGTTAGCAAGATGAGCTTGAAATGATTATTCAAGCAAGATTTGACATAAATCATCACCGGATCTTACGGTTCCCACCAATGGGGATCCGTCTAGGCCAATCCTGTGGATCCGGCTCTCGTGACTAGGAAAGGATAGAAGTGATGTTTGAAAGTTCTAAAGCCTATCTCTTTTGAATGTTTCGATTCTCCTAAGTGTCTTTAAATGGAAGGGTACTTAAATGTTCAAGGGCAATGAGTGATGTAGCTAATGATTGCCTTATATGAAAGAAATTGGAACTTCGTGAGTACCAATGAATGAACAAAGATGACACTAAAATATTGAGAGTGTCAAATGGAGCTAGATGATCCTAGTGATCAGATAGTGACTTTGGATAATGTCTTGGAGAAGATCCTAAAAGTTTTAAGGTGGAAGAACTAGAATTTGATCCATTTCGACCAATTTTGAGGTAAGGATGATTATGATCAATTTTGCCATAATCGAAAGATTTCTAGGTCTAGATGTGAGGGATCATGTGAGAAATAATGAGTGATCTAGAGGCGGAAGAGTAATGAGTTTAGGTGAAACGATAGATCAAAAGCACTTTGAGTGTGATCCTTAATGAGCTATGAGTGAGTGTGAAGCTTACTAAGCTTGAGAAGGACTTAAGAGATCCTAAGGTATTAAGTTCGGCTAGTGTGAAGTAGTCTAGGAACATGGTTTGAGGTGTAAAGATTGAAATTCCACTCTATTCGCCGGATCCCACGGACCCTTCACTGAGGATCCGGATAGTTACAAACTAGGGATTTGGCATCCGGGACAGCTTTTACTTAACAATGGCGTTTGTTCTAAGTATCGAACTTAGAAGCTAATGATCTCTGAGAAGTATACATGTATACAAGTAAAACATACTAAGAGCATGTAGGAATAGCACATAAGCAATTAAACGAGATCTAGCTCACAAGTAACACATAGGTTTATCAAACTTAACAACCGTTATTCAAGAAGCTCAAAATAGATTTACGATCTAGATTAGTAAATCATTTGTATTAACAATGGCGTCAGAGTAGATGATGGTGTTCAAGACAATAGGGTTGTTTTGGTGTGAAGCAATGAACTATGTATAGTCATTACGGATGGTGATTAGCATACAATGAACTTCGTCCATGAAGTTATGTAGCTCTTCTCGATCAAAGCAAGATAATCACTTGATGAGGCAAGTGGTTGTGATTAACTAAAAGAAAATTTTATTTTACAACTTGTTTGATTAGTAATCCTAAGACAATGCAAAGTATTTCCATTGTAAACTTACTTTAGGAAAACATAGGAGTATAAATTTCCAAGTGAGAGAATGAATATGAGATCATGATTAGCGGTGCTCAATTACGGCTAAACACGACCATTTTTACGGGTGATTCCACATACCCAACTTCTATCAAGGAAGCAATTCAACCGTTAGGTCAAATTGAGTTTCTAGTGCAATAAGTTCTCTAGTATTCATTCTCGAGTTAGGAAAATTTATATTCCTACAATGGCCTATCGAAGAGTAACAATGATGATACTTTGTTTCGTTTAATATTATACTTGAGACAACTAAGGTGACAAAGGCGTCATTTTAAAAATAAGTTTAAAAGTTGTCCATATGGTAAACAACAAAAAAATGGTTGGATGTGCTAGTTCAACATATGTTGTTAGAAAGCTTTGAGTTTGGACTTTCGGATATGAACAATTATATTTGCGTTGCCAAATTATTTACTTGAGTATATCGGATGAAATAATCAAGTTGTCAATCCTACTATGAAGCTTGGAGAGCGATCATGAAAAGGAAAATGGAGAGTACATCATCAACACAAGTGTAGGTTATGATCCGATGTACATTCTTGTTGTTTTTAGAAAATGATACAAGAACAAAGGAAATCATATAAGCACATATGACAAACTCAATCAAAATCCATTTAGTGTGTTATATGTTTTAAACATTTTTCAACCTATATGACTTATCTAAATATCTAAACTAACATTTTCGACACAACTAGATGTTATCCCAAACACTCCTTCAAATAGCACATTGATTAGTAGAATATTACTAAATCGACAAACAAGAGAATGAATAGCAAGGTAAGGAAACCACATATGCTATTCAATCAAACAAGCACAAAAGCTATTTGAGATAAGCAAATAATCAAGTAATGCAAAGAAGACAATTTATCATTTAGCATATCATACGAAAGTTCTTTTCATCGCTTTGTGTTAAATATAAACATGTATACCAAGCTTGATTAGTTTCTTTTATATTTATAAATATGATCAAAACCTTAATTTCAATAGAGGACACATTGTTATTCAAAAGCGAAAACATCCGTCTCCAATTAGATCAAAAGTTTGTGCAAAAGTTATGACCAAAAATGACTTTCTATTATAAATCAATGATTATGTAAATTATTGTTTTGAATCAGTTTATGAAATCATTTTAAATGAAAGTAGACTCAAATACCTTTAAAACGATAGTGGCACGACTTCTAACGACTTACTGTTAAAAGTTATGAATTTTTGAAATCGCATACAAATCGTCTTACGTACCACGGATCCCTTGCTTGAGGATCCGTCCGAGTAACCCGAGGATCCGCGGATCCGACACGTAATTACAAAATGTACGTTTTGACCGATTTAAAAGGTTTAGTCTTTGTAGACTTTTAGTGAAGTTATATTACCCATTTTACCTTTATTCAAGCTTGATTAACAAGATATCTAACAACAAAACTTCAAAGAAAAAAAATCACTAAAAACTTTTCATATTATGCTTATTATAAGATAGAAGCATATATCACCATTTTGTCCACAAGCAATTTAGCACGTTTTTGAAAAAAAATGTAACTAAGAAAACATACCTTTGCTATATCCCCTTTTTATGGTTTTAGAAACCATAGACGCGAAATACTTCATGATCTTCTAAGATACCCCAATCCTTTGCTATATTCCCTTTTTATGGTTTTAGAAGCCATAGACGCGAAGTACTTCATGATCTTATAAGATACCCAAATTCTAGTATGAAGACTTCTCAAAGAAAAATGTTAGAATGATCTATCACTATCCAACATATGATGATTTCTAAAACATGACTTTTGTTTTAAGAAATTCCTCTTTGTAGTTTTCAAACATACACGGATCGTATCAAGTTTTCAAAGTACAATATACAAAACAACTTGGTAACGAAGCTCGATACCAATTGTGGAAAACTAGAAGGGGTTGAATAGTTTTACCAATTTAAAACTTCCTTTTAAATATTTAGATCGACTTATGTCAATCTATTTGGTTGTTTATGTTGGGACGTTGATAGATAAATATATAAACGTGTAATGAAAGATAAAAGTAAGAAGCACATCACCACGACACAAGTATTTATAGTGGTTCGCTACAAGGATACCTTCCTTGCCTACTCCACCCCCGAGTCACCTACTCGAGAGTTCAGAACACTACACCAACTCCTTATGGCGGAGAAGCCTTCACAACGCCGCTTAATCTTTTTGGGTACAAAGCTAAATCTGAGTTCCTTCACACCAAGGCGAACCACACCTAACACAACGTCGCCTACCCTTTATACGGTGCTAGGCTAACCAACGAGTTCTTTCACACCAAGGAGAACTAATCCTATCACAACGTCGCTTACCCTTTATTAGGTACTAGGCTAAGCACCTAGTTCCATTACTATGAAGGAACTACTACCCTTCACAACACAACACCTAATATCAAGGAGATCCACCTTGTTACAATACCAACAAGGATATCACCATCCTTGAAATAAACAATACTTATATGTATAACGATGCACCTCATCGATTATACGACCTAGACATTCTTCCCAAATGCTACTTGATTTGATTCTTCGGTATCCTTCACTAATGCCTTAGACACAACGCTTGGTATCCTTCACTAATGCCTTCGTCTTGACACCTTTAGCATTCTTCAATAATGCTTAGACACGGATGATGAACATCTTTCACTAATGCTTTCATCTTTGACACTTTCGGCATTCTTCACTAATGCCTTCAACCCAACATCTATGGAGAAAGGAAGAACTATCAATAAGAGAACTTTAGTTGTCTTGATGATGACGAAGCATGGCACTCATGGACTCGAGCTTGCATCGTCTTCAAGAAGTGGTGATCTCTCCTTTAAGAGGAACCTAGAAGATCACACAAAACAAAGACAAACTACATAGATCACTTTGGATATGAGGTTAGAGGTTAGAATACTTGGGAAAGTGTGTGTGTAAAGTGATAAATAGAAAGGAAGAAATGGCTCTCATTTATAGAGAAAATTTCATCGCTCCCCGGATCCCACGGATCCTTCCACTGGGATCCGGCTAGCACAAAGCCGTGGATCCGTGGAACGCCTCTTTGCCTATGGGTAGTTTTGGTTATGGGTCATGGGTCATGGGTTATGGGTTGATCCATGGTTTCTTTCTAGATACAATGAACTTGGTTAAGTGGTATATATAAAACCATGGGTTATGGGTCAATACCATTTGCTAGTTTTACCCATTTAGTATATACTTGTTTTACCCATTTTAGTATACTTAGTTTAAGTATAGGTTAACCCAATATGTAAACACTAGTTGTTGTACATATGTATTTAAATCATAAAATCACTTATCTTGTTTTAGTGTTTTATGTGAAAACGTAAGTGTGTTAGGAAACTATCAACTCAAACTATTTACGATTGTATTTGTTTCGTTAAATGATTTTACATTTGTTATCGACAAAACATTGAAGATCGTGAAATATAAATAAACGTTTTACGGCTTATTTGTATTAATGTTGCGTTTTAGTTTAACACTATCCTTGGTTTCCTTTGTTACTTTGACAAATTCAAGACGGTCCAGACATAAACATTACATCTGTCAAGTACCCACGACACCATTTTTTTCAACGACGGAACCCTTATTTTGGGTCCGTCCGTCCGTGGCTGCAGATCGCAGTTAGTTTGATAACTTGTTCGTCCTTTTCGCCGCTTTTGTTTTTACTCTTTGAATTAATACCTCATTAAATCCTAGCCCATTCATGTCTCCCGGTGTTTTATGAATTTTAACTATTTCATCGGCAAGAGCAATGTTTTTGTTAAACCTTTTAAATTTAGAATTATGTTCGATTAGAACATCTTGTGTAGCTTTAGTTTTTCTATTTCAAGATTAAGCTCTTGACATGATTTACAACCATCGTCATTTGCTTTTCCTTTTCTAGTCGTTTTGCTTTTTCTTTTAACTCATAAACTTCATTTTCCAAAAATTCCTTTTGGTTTTTAAAATTTATTTTTAGTTATAATTTTAGACTTAGCTCACACAACCGATTATATTATTTTGCAAAGTGTCATCATCAATAGAATAATAAGAAGAGTCGGAAAGTACCTCGTTTGACTCATGTGCCATTAGAGCGAACTCTTCCTTGCTTGATTCTTCATCATCTTCACTATCACTCCAAGCACCACTTACAAAAGCTCGTTGAGTTTTGCTTTTAGGTGGCTTGGGACATTCTCCTATGAGATGACCTGCATCACCACATCTAAAACACTTTCTTTCACCTTTACCCTTTTTGTCATCCCGATATTTTCGTAATGGCTTCTTTTCTTCTCGAGGTTGTCTCACAAACTTTCCTCTTCATCTAAAGAACTTCTTAAAGTCTCTAACGGCCATGGCATACTCCTCATCTTCACTACCGGAGCAAGATTCGTCATCATCACTTGATTCCGCCTTTGCTTTTAGAGCAACGGATTTGATCTTCTCCCTTTGATGATATCCGAATCTTTCTCCATCACCATTTCGTGTACTTTGAGGTTACCGATTAGCTCGTCTAGTGACATTTTTGAGAGATCTTTTGATTCTTCAATGGCGGTCACTTTAGCTCCATTTGGGATGGAGTGCTCTAAGAAATTTCCGACAAAGTTCTTACTACGAAAAGATTCATCAAGTGCTTTAAGTGATGTAATAATAGTATTAAAGCGAGCAAAGCCACAATCAATGGTTTCATCTTCGGGGATAACAAATTGTTCATCACTGCTGAACATGAAGATCAATTTTGTTATCCTTGACTTGTGAATTACCTTGATGTGTAACAATCAAAGATTCCCAAATATCTTTGGCGGTTTCACACATAAAAATTCTTTCATATTCTTTTCTAGGTAAAGCATTATAAAGCATCATTTTAGCTTCATTATATTTAGCAATTAATTTCTTTTGTTCATCAATGTAAATATTCTTTGTTGTAGAACTAAAATCCCTTTAACAATAACAAACCAAAGATCTATATCTTTTGTATTTACATATGTTTCAAACGGTTTTCCAATAGATAAATCCATTGGTTTCAAAGAGTGGTGGTCTTTGCATAGATTGCCCTTCTTTAAAGTTTTCGGAATCCATGGATCGCTTCAAGTTTATAAAATACAAATTATTTTAGAAATTCTTGAGCAACGAGGCTCGTACCAATTGTAGAAAACTAGAAGGGGTTGAATAGTTTACCAATTAAAACTTTGTTTTGAAACTTATTGAAAGATCAATTGATATTGATCTTAGATATGTTAATGAAACATGCAAGCAATATGTAAAGAGTAAATAAGGAAAGAAATGATCAAACCACAACAAGTTGTTTATAGTGGTTCGGTCTACAAGGACTCTTTCTCCTTGCCCTACTCCACCCCCGAGTCTCACACTCGAGAGTTTAACTTCACTAGTCAACAAGCTCCTTTCACCGGGCGGAGAAACCTTTACACTTCGCTTACACTATTTCCGACACTAAGCTAGATGTCGAGTTCTTTCCAAGGGTACAACTACTCCCACACACAATGTATTTTGAGGACTAAAATACTAACCACCACACTCACACGATTATGATGGTTTAATGCAACAATGAAGTATGAATCAAAACAAGATCATACAACACTAAACAAACAAGACTTCCAACTTCTCGCTCAAGCTTGAATGAGACTTGATCTTCTTTGCTACAAAAGAGATCACTAATATGATATGAAACCGAGTTAGAAAGGTTAGAGAGAAGATATGTAAGAGAGTATGATAGAAAGGGATGAAAACTACTTGGTTTGGCTTTGCTATTTATAGCCAAAACCATCGCTAGCACTGACAGACGGCGGACCCTTGAAAGGGTTCCGTCCGTTATATATTTTGGTGTCGCTGGTCTCGACAAAGAAGATATCAAGATCTTGCCAAAGTCAACCATATCTATGTAAGATTGTGTAAGATATGAAGAGTACAAATCTACACAAAATATCTAATGAACTCTTCCAATGATTTCCATGATGCATCACATGATGTCATGTGTTGTTTTTCTATTTTTAGAAATATGCAAATACATAAGTAATGTTTAGTTTTAAGAAACTAAAACATTCTAAAACTACTATCATACATTATGCTTAGACTCATATTAAGATATGATTAGTCACAATGTAAATGCTTAAATGATGAAGATATTGTTTGAAAAAGCTTGTTTTAATATCTATTAAACTTGACAAGCTTTAAGCTTTATGAAAATTAAATTTACTTTTGTCGTTAACAAAATTTAGGTAAAGATCAAAAATATAAATAACGTTTAATGACGATATTTGTATTAACATAGTTGTTATGGAGGATCCGAAAGTTGGGCGGTGCCAACCCAAAGATACGTTTTGGTATCGGTCACAAATGAGTTCAATAGACTCAACTTTCAACGGCGCAACAAGGATATGATGTCAAGTAAGTGGAAAACGTTGAACGGGCTATGCACAAAGTTCAACTCTTATTACAAACGAGCGCAACGGGAACAACGAACCGGGGAAAGTGAGATGGATGTGATGAAACGGGCAAAGCAATGGTATCGTGAGGAAACCAAAGCATCACCGTTTGCTCTCGATGAAGCTTGGGAGATTTTGTGTCATTTTAAGAAATGGGACGCTCCTGAGCCGGTTGATTTAACCGCCGATGCCCCAAGCCAAACAAACGAGGCTTTGTTTGGTCATGATGAACAACCACGCCTCATGGGAAAGAAACGTGCTACCAAGAAAGCAAGATCCGAGAGCACGACAAGTATCGGGGAGCAAGCATCGATGAACGAGCTCGTCAACTTATTTCACCGAAACTATGGCAAACGAGTATCGATCAACGTGAAACCACCGCAGCCGCGATCGGGCCCAAAGGAAAAAGATGAAACAATAACAAGGTTGGAAGAGTTGAAGTTTTGATGACGGATATCAAGGAAAGATCCAAATGCATGGCTTGGATCAACGATTTAAAAGAATCGAATAAAAAAATATATAACTGCAACCTCGTCACTAGATTGTATTCTCGCCATTTTCTTTATGTTGTAACGTTTAATTTGCAGTGTGTTTTTTTATTTCGTTGTAACTTTTTTTATTTTTATTATTATTATTTTTTTTTAATTTTATATTTTCGTATTGTAATATGTTTTCAAATTTAATGATATGTTTAGTTTAATAAATGAAGTGTTTGTTTTAGTTTAGGGGTTGAAATTGAAAATATGAAATGTTAAAGTTTAACTTGGGATGTTATTGATGTGGGTGTTTTTTTGGGGATGTTAAGATGAAATGTTAAAGCTGATGTGACGCTGACGTGACTGTTGTTATTTTATAGGGGGAATTGCATATATACCCACTAAAACTTAAAAACTTGCATATTTCCCCATAATACAAGTTTTTATTGCATGATGTACAATCCATTTTAAGCATGTTTTGGGTATATATGTAAATATGTAAGTTTTAGTGGTATATATGCAATTGACCTTTATAACTCAAGTTACTTATGTACATGCTCTTAATTTGGATGAGACATTCGTTTTCTAAATTTTAGTGGATGCTCGAAGAAATCGACTTTCCAATGTGAAACTCTTATGACCTTATTAATGTGAGCTTCGTGACGACTCCCGACTTGTTTTCCGTTACAATTAGACACGCAAAAAGTGTGTTTCACTGTGATTTTACTACATCAAGTAAACTGTATTTTATTGTGATAATCAAGAAAAAGAAATAAATGTATATAGCAAGCCACTAACGTTTGGCCAAACATGAATTAGTCTTCACGCATAAGTTTTCTGAGATAAAATTGAAAGAGTCGGTGAGTTATGATCAACAAATAAATATAATTAAAACACGAATGATAGAAAGAAATTATAATCATAAATTTTTGATGCACTCATAAAATAGATATATATCTCAATATTAGTTTTCTGTTTATTTGAAATATGAAGCTGAAATTTCTTTTAACTCTTCAAATTTTAATAATTATTCTCGCTTTATACTCTTCAAAAAATGATTTCTTAAAACATACTACCAACTTTGCTTAAAATCATTGAAATTTAAACTTTTACGCGGAAACGATTTGACTTAAAACTGACCTGCTGTTACTAATCATTGAACTGATAAAATTTCTAACAAACTGACCCTTGAAAGTATTTGTACATGAAACTAGACTCAATTATCTTCGAAATGACGGGTGGCTCGACCCGTGACGATTTATCTGTGTTAAAAGGATATGATTTTTCCAAATTAGTTCTCCAAATATTTTAACCACTTTACAAACACTTATCCATATACTTTGTTTTTACAAACATTCTTGACCCATTTGACTCAAAATGGGTTAAAATAGACCTTGTCCCAAACACCCCATTTTCGATATCCCTTTTATATACTTTTGACCCATTTTCCGAAAAACGACTTCTATAACATGACATAACACCAAAATTTCCAAATCATTAGGTCATTATAAATATCAAATATATGCATAAACTTGGTCATAATGAGCCACTAAATGTGCTTTATAAGTGACGGGTGTTATGCCAAACACCGAATTTTGACCCGCTTGCATACACCACTTAAACATAACTCTTTAACATGCTTTAAAACCTCAGAAATGACTCTTAAAACATTTCAAAGACTTGACACTATAAACATTAAACCTTTTATGACTCTCGGGATAACCTTGTCATGAGCTCAGATTCTACCTAAGCTTTACCTTCTTATCAATCTTCTAAACTTTCACATAATCCAACCTTAGCGCTTAGTTCCAAGCATTTCCTTTGCCTTCACATTTAAACCTACAAAACATTAACATCTTAAACCGTAAGCACAAGACTTAGTAAGTAAAGCGTTCATAACATGTTATCATATACATTCATACATTATACATCATACTCATTTCAAATCATTAAATATTAACACGTACTTTGGTTCACTTAAGTAAAACATTTCCTATGGTTCAACATCAACATACCTTAGCCTAATCCACCTTGCCTAACCTTCATGACTAGTTAAGCCAAACTAGTATCAACCACACTTTATATAAACATATATTCAATTACCCCATTCCTTAGCATAACAAAATCACATAACATATAGTGTGTAGAATCATATAACAACATATAATGACCGATTTACTTACCTTAATTCCAAGATAGTGATATCAATTAGAATCATCATCATCAATACCATCATTAGCCTCTTCTTCACATCCTAGGTCAATTATCATAACACTTAATAATCATAATTAAATAATTATGAAAATGGTTTATATAACCATATCCCATTTCTTACACACCTCTAATCATCATATAATCATATCTTGATTATGTGATGATCAATCCATAAATTACTAACTTAATAAAACTTAACCCATCATCATCATAACATCTTTAATTAGCTTAAAAACATCATTTACCCAATTTCCCCAAATAGGTATATGAACCCTAATTTATAATTCATCAATTAGCTTAGGGTAAAGGATTACTTACTTGTAAGGATGATTAGCACTAACTTATTTCTTGGTTTGGAGCATTAATCCTTCACCAATTTGACCATTGGAGAATCTTGTTCTTTTCCCTCCTTTTTCACTTCACGACACACACACACACCTAAATTATTCTGGAAATCTAATGATACAAGGAGAAGGATTCCGCATATATGTAGGTGGTATGTTTGCCTAATTGGCACATTAGGTCCTTCAAGTCTCATTCCTTCTATTTTGGCCACAACATACTTTATAACATGTTTAGCACTTGGCAACTTAGGTCCCTTAAGTCAATTTTCCTTATAAATGCGATATATCATATTTTCCATAATCATTTACATAACATTTGTCGACTATCGGGTCGACTACAATATAACATTCGTTGACTAACCAATCACGTTAAACCTGGTCAATTTCATCTAAGGTGGGGCCTATTTGTATCCGGGATACGGGTCTAACAATTCTACCCTCCTTATTTAGATTTCGCCCCAAATCTCTCGCCTATTACTAACCATGACTTGGTCATTTCTAACCCCATTATTAGTACTAAGCACACTTTCATTCAGACATTTCATTGCAATGATCTAAGTGATCATGCAACACAAATTGACACATTCCAAAAATCCTAAATTCTCTCTACTTTGTTGATTTATCTAAGAGCATACTATTTTACTAAGGTTGTTATGTCAAACGAGACACATTTATTATAACCAAAATATCATTTGATCACTTTATCACTATTACACCACATTCTTACTTGCTTTACTCTAACTTTTAATCAAGGATTATATGTCACTGAGAAAATTTGCCTAATTTGACTTTATATAAGTCAAATATAAACTAATACAACTTAAGATTCTCATCTTTACCGTAGTCATCTCAATACCCTTTTAACATTTTTTTAACACTTTACTTTCTTTACTTCATTTTAAGGATTTCCGCTAAGTATTATAAGTCACTTAGAAATCTTAGGTCGATTTGACTTTCACAAGTCAACATTGACTAATACCTTCACATTCTACTATGATCATTCCATTATTTCATTAACATTTTTATTATAGGGTCTTGTTTCCTTTACTTTTTTCTATAATTTCCTTGTCAAAGACTACAAGTCGCGTAGGAAATTTCAATATTTTGACTTCATAAGGTCAAACTTTAACTTACATCATCGCATTTACACATAAGGGTGCTAATAAAGGTTAGCATCCATTACTGTCATTATTCACATTTTGTATTATTTTATTATTAATGGAGCAGATATCAAACCCATTCAGGTTTTGGTTTTTTTCAGTCCAATTAATTGAACCGGCCAGTCTAGTTTCTGATTCAACTGACTCGTTTGATTCGGGTTTTAAAGCATAGTTATCATGCTTAAATTCGGCTAGTTGTATTTTGGTCTTTTATCCAGCTAAGTTTATTTCAAACAATAATTGTTTTATTTTCTAAGGGCAAATGCAAAAGTGATTGTTTCACTTTAAAGAGCAAATCATCTTCTAGAAAGGTTACTTTGTATACTTAAAGTAGAACATCGTCAGTAAATAATGCTACGACATATATCATGTTCTCACTTTTCTATGTCTATTAGAATGTTGGGTGAACTTAATTGGTTAGTCTCGTATATGTTCCGTTTTGCTCACTTATTCAAGCACGTATATCTCTATATTATATGTAAAATTGTAAAAACATTGTAGTCAAGAAAACTTGTATCATGAGCATCAAGAAAAAATTTGTTTGCAATGGCGACTATCATTATCGCTCATCACTGCTATTAAATTAGCGTCAAGTTGTCACTAATATGAATATCCTATCAAATATTGCCGTAAAATATTTTTATAAGCACCAATCAATTTTTTTTATTAAAATATATCCTTTTAACACACATACTATTTAAGAAAATAATTAAAAATAGAAAGAGTGAAAAGGCTCGACTTCCACACTACGAACATCATAACTTTGATCCAAAGCCGACCACTTTAGAATGATGACACTTGTCATTTTCTTCCTCAGCAAAAGCTATTTGCTCCAGTTGCGGATGCTACTTTGAATTTGAAAAAAATAAAATTGAAAGGCTTAAAAGTATCACATCTTTTATATACAAAGCCCCTCGTTGTAACTAGGCAGGGTGCAGCAACACTTGCTTCATTATTCGGTTTGGACCACGCCGATCCGCATGAGTGTCGCCGATTTCGGCATGACGCGGCATGGAAGAAGCAATTGTAAAATCGGCAAAGATTGGCGAATCTACATAGGCAAAAATGAAACAAATATGAACGTTGACATTAAACGATGAATATTGCACTGGTTTAAAAAATTAATAGTTGAGGTATGGGCAGGATTACGCCACTAAAAATCTATCACAGTATGAGATTGGTATGAAACGGGATGGAACGATATTATTGGTGGGTAGATTGGTGACGAAAAAAGGCTTATGATTGTACACCAATTTAAACGCTACCTTTTTCCCAAACCAATAAAAATACTAACTCATATACTTTTCACAAAAATAAAAATAAAATAAATAATCACATATTTACACCTTCAAACTATTTTCTTTAATATAAGACCGGTGTAGCAAGTTTGGTTGAGAAGCGTTTAAGCTCCAAAGACACGTTCTAGCTAAATACCACTCCCCCACCCACAAGTCTTGGATTAGTTTGGTACAAGTCGATCGACTTCTTTTTCTTTACTTGTGTGTGCGCGTGTGTAAGAATATGTTTGTGTTTAAAGTGAGTTATATTTGTGTTTAAATAAAATATGTTTAGTGATGATATTTTATATCTTATTTTGATGTACAACAACAACAACAAACTCAATCTCGCTCGGAAATAGTGTATCAAGTAGACAGACTATATCCCTACCTCGTGGATAAACCCGGAGAGTAGAGATTGCTTTAATGAGACCTCCGACAAGTCAAGTGCAGAGAGAGAGAAAGAAATGAGAGCAAAATGTCGAAAACAACATCCAAAAAGCAGCAAAAATAAGCAAACAGAAAGAGAAACAAAACAAGGAACCCGAAGAAAGGCAAAAAGGCAAGGGCCAAAACACAAGCAAAGAAGCACGAAAACAAAACACAAATAAAACAAAGAACCAAGGCACTAAGAAAAGCATAAAAACCTAAGAGGGTAACACATAGCAAAGCAAAGCAACGCACGTGGCCTAAAACTAAAGCAAAGCAAAAACGAGGCACCAAAAATCAAAACGTAAAGGGCAAGGCAACAAAGAGACGCCTAAAATGCCTAGCACCCAAAAAACTACCTAAACCCACTAAACACATAGCTTGGACTACCTGCAGATCCTAATTCTATCTCTCCACGCCTTCCTATTTAAGGTCATGTCCTTGAACAAGAGAAGCTCCTTCATGTCGAGCTTAAGTCTATTCTCCCACATGAGTTTGGTTCACCCATTCTTTCACACCATCTACTACTAGCGCCGACTCTTCTTATTAGCCGATCGTGGCCTCCTCCTGACATGAGCGAACCACCTCAACTTTCCTTCTCTCATCTTCGAAATAATATTCCCGACTTCAAGTTTTGCTTTGAAAACTCCGT
Source organism: Chrysanthemum lavandulifolium (assembly GCA_022545495.1). NCBI lineage: Eukaryota > Viridiplantae > Streptophyta > Magnoliopsida > Asterales > Asteraceae > Chrysanthemum > Chrysanthemum lavandulifolium. The sequence continues at coordinate 139,781,805 of CM040243.1, forward strand.
TTGGGATCATGTCAAACAAGGTTTTACCACAAGTCCATTTTAAAGATTCTCGATTCGCCACCTCTACCTCAGGAGACGTGCCAACACTCGCATTCTGCATAACATAAATGGCCTAATCGTCACCTTATAAAATTTTCCCTTTAACTTTAAAAGGATGTTCCTGCCACAAAGGACTCCCAACGCCGCCATCTCGTCCAATCAGCTCTAATCCGGTGTGTTACATCCTCATCTATCCTCCATGATTTGTGAATCATCGATCCCAAATATCTAAAAGACTCCTTGGGTGGCAGGATCTGATCACCGATACGAATATCCATATTTTCGTGGTGGCCTGTCTCAATCCTCCAAAAATCACATTTCAAATATTCGCTTTTTACGCCACCAAAACTATTGTCTTCAAAAAAAGCCTCCAATACTCAAATATATGTTTAACCCTTTCACGATTCTGTCACCAACACAATATCTTGTTTTGATGTCGATGTTAAAAAAAGAGATGTGGTTATCAAGACTTGACCCGTCTAGTCGACTTATTTTTGGTTGGTAGGAATAGTTCGAGTAAAGAAACTAGTGGGGTACATCTACTAGGGTACGTCCCTATAGCTAGTCATTGTCCCTAGATCCCCTTTCGTCATCCTACACTCCCACACTCCCTCACTCTAATTCAGATGACGATGGATCCACCAACCCGTACCCGAACACGCACCCGCCTTCGCACCACCTGTCCACGCCACCCAAACTCACAAACCACCGGCCTATGCGCATTATGCCTTACCGATCGCCTCACCACTCTAGACTCATCGTCATCATCTTCAACCACCAAAATCATCTCATTTCCGATGAGCCGCCGTACCAGATACGACGCTGAAGCCTCATCTTCCTCCGCTCAACCGGAGCTCCGCCGCACCAAATCCGTCGCCGTTCAAAAACTCGACACTGTCATTCCAGATCAACGCCGCAAATCATGTGATGTTAGGGTTTGTAATAATAAGCTTAATGATTTGTTTGATTTTGATGACGTGGATACTGGAGGTTATGGATCTAGTGGTGTTAGAATCGAATCGAAGAATCTCGAGTTTTCGAGTATTGTAGAACCGGTTTTGGAGATATTTGAAGACAATGAGGATGATGAAATTAGTCAAATTATGGTTTTAGATGATGATTTGTGTGTAAGGAATGATGATATTGAGTTTGATGATGAGAGTGATTTAATGACAATGAAGGAACATATCGAGATCGAATTACGCAATAAGAAGACGAATATTTGGGATAAGTTGCGAAAATGGAGAAGAAATGGCAAAAAGAAGGATAATAATGATAATATTAAGTCGCGTTTTAAGGATGGGGATAAGGTGGATTATGGATTAGGGAGAAGGTCGTGTGATACGGCGCCTAGGTTTTCGTTAGATGTGAATAGGTTGGATGATGGTAGATTGTCGTATGATGAGCATAGGGCGTCTTGGGATGGGTATATGATTGCTAGGACGATTCCTAGGCTTACACCGATGTTGCCCATTGTTGATGATGTGATGTTGGGAGGTGTTGATAATCGGTTGGTGACAAGGATAAAGGAGGAGAGTTCGAGTTCTGGTGGGTCGGCTAAGTCTAGTTCGGGTCGTGTTCTTGAATACAGGAGTAGTTCGAGCTCAATGAAGAGTTCGAGTTCTAAGACAGTTGGGTTAGAGGAAGGATCCAAGCTGGTTATAACTGAGAAGGAATTGAAAGATTGGCATTTGAGGTCTGTCAATGTCGACAACGTGAAATCCGCTGTAAATGCATCTATTGCCGCTCGTGCAGCTGTCAAGAATTCGGATGCAGATAAAAAGGAAACGAATAGTAGGTGGAGAAAGATGTCTAGTTTATGGAGCTATAAGCACAAACCTAGTGACAAAAAGAACGGTGATCATATTCATGAAAACGGGTCTTATGTGAATCGAAGCAATGAGATGAATGGAGTTGAAAGAAGGAATTCAAGTGCTAGGCTGGTTAGAAACGGTAGTATGGTTGGTTCAAGGAACAAAAGTGAATTACATCGAAACGGTGTAGAGGGTGGTAGGCATTCTATGAGTGATATCGACAGTAGTTTGCTTAAGCTGTATTTGTCACCGCTAGCAAGTCTAGGACCTAAACTGCCTCAATCTGTGGCGCTGATGGTTAATGGGTGGAGTGATATTTATGTATCGTCACAATTTCTTAAGAGTATTTGTATAACCCTTGTAGAGTCTGTTAAATTATTTTGTTTGTAATCTGCACAAAAGCATAGCGGAATGTTACTTTTCTTATGCTTGGTGCTCTTTTGGGAGATAATAATAATATTAGATGAATTTTGCTTTGTTGATACATTACTGTTTGGTGCATATTTCACGACTGCAATATGAACGTGTCTCTAATACTTTCTTTGTGCACAGATAGTTTACATATGTAGTCATAGTTGTCCCATCAACACATGTTGATGACATATTATCGTGGGCAGTCTTTGCATGCATGCTTTAACTCTAACGAGGTGGGCGATTTATAAGTTAGGTTTCGATCTAGTAGACATCACCGTTCAACCTTTAATGCACCCTCGTACTAGTTTGGTGAGGACTTGAATGATTATGGTTGTTGACCACCTATCCTTACTTGCTTTGTCGCTTTGTTGGGGCTTATAATGCATAGTTCTTATTTGCTCTGTCGCGTTGTTGGAGCTTCATCAGTGACTTCAATTTACACCATTCTTGTTTCTTCAACATTGGTTGTTTATAAGCACAATAAAACAGTCCTTTTCTTCAACATTGATTATTTTTATGAAATGAGAGTTACAACACTATCATTATCACCCCATATGATTAATCTTTTCTTATCAATATCACCATATCTGTCATAAATTACACACTGTATCTTGTAGTATAACTAATTAACAAATAAGTAGTATAGTTAAATTAGTAATAGGGCGGAACATGACATTCTTTAAGATAACTCATGATATAAATTGGCATTATATAGAACAGAACACTAGAGTAATAGACCTTACAAGATCTATAAACAACTACACGCTACATTCTCATACTAAACCCCAATGAGTCTATCTAATCAGTATCCCCACATAATCACATGATCATTCCAACAGATCTTTTACTCGCATGCCACTTTGCAACAACCACGAAAATCCCTAGATTTAGCACACTCAAAACAGCCAAAAGCCAGAAGAAGTTCTGCAGTTTCCCATAGTTTAGGTTGTCTGGTATCCACCCAGGCCCCCCATCCTCGGTAGTCACTTTTGTTACAATGGTTACAAGTAAAGAACTCATGTAGCTCCCTAGGGCAATTGTCGTGAGCCGCAGGGCTGAACCGAAGCTCCTCATCGAGTCAGGCACTTGCTCATAAAAGAACTCCATCTGACCCACGAGTGTGAAAACTTCTGCACACCCAACAATAAAAATTGCGGACTTGCCAAAATATTGAAATGGGTATGGGTTTGATGTCATAATAGTCGTGTCTTTCAACAAAGTCCAACCTTATAATTTCCAAGATCCCAGCAGCTAACATTGAGAATATCAAAATGAAATGTCCGAATGCAGTTGGGTTAACCGCTTGGGTGACCCGTGAGTTTTCAAGGGGACAATGATTTGGTCATTCCCATTCGTGTCATAGACCGGGACCCAGCTTGGGTGACTGACAGTTTTCGGGCAAGTGGGTGCCGATAGTACCTAATGATGCTGGTGGAATTATGAAGCTAGAGTTGTCAATTTGTGTGTCCATGAAAGTGGGAATGATTGGTCATAGACCGGGACCCAGAATATGACACTAGGGTGCCGATATGTACCTAATGATGCTGGTGGAATTATGAAGTAGAGTTGTCAAGTGTCCATGATAGTACCTAATGATGCTGGTGGAATTATGAAGCTAGAGTTGTCAATTTGTGTGTCCATGAAAGAGCCTTGTAAGACAAACAAATAAACACGTATAATAACTTACCCCGACTCTATTTCCCAAAACACTTTCAACACGCCGATAACGTACTCCACCTTGTAAGACAAACAAATTGTCCACTTGGCCGCGAACACCGCTGAATATGATACCAGTGAACCAGATTGGTAACAACGATAACGGCTTTCAGTTCTTCAACTTGGGTAACTGTGCAAAGTCTCCATGGATTAATTGATCCCTTTGCACGATCAGACGGCGCCCACCCACAGCTGCCTTGTCAAAGAAGCTGAAATGAAGTTCAAAACAAAGCAATTTCATTATATATAGCAACTTCAACCCATTTACTTATAAACAGGTTGATTTGGGTTATGTTTGGTCTCTACCAGGTTAAATGAGGCAAATAAAAGATTGTTTCTAAAAGAAAATAGGTCATGCGAGTTGTCAAAGAAGCGTGCAAATAAAAGATTGTTTCTAAGTTAGTTGTAATTGTGAAAACTTCCTAAGTTATTTAAAGTTAGATTAATATTGTAGATATAAGATTAAAGAATATTCATTATATATAGATTAAAGACTTCAACCCATGTTACTTATAAACAGGTTGATTTGGGTTATGTTTGGTCTCTACCAGGTTAAATGAGGCAAATAAAAGATTGTTTCTAAAGAAAATAGGTCATGCGAGTTGTAATTCGTGAAAACTTCCTGCACACACGGATAACTAAGCGGGAATGTCAAGTTATTTAACGCAAAGTTAGATTAATATTGTGATATAAGATTAAAGAATTGAACATGTTTTTGGTCAACCCATCCGAAAGAAAAGCCGCTTAAACCTGTAACATCGTCGCTTAGTGAAGTTTCCACAATCCCTACAAGTGCGAACTTCATCTCGATCCCTATCACCCTCCGATAATCGAACCCGAATACCTATTGCCTTCATAATCCCGAGTCTCGCTGGTCGCGGCTCGACCTATCATAGCCTCTCCGTCATTTCCCGGTTGCCATTCCCCAGAGTCATTACCTCGATGTCCCCCGAGTGGTCAACCCGGTCCCCATCATGTTTTTGGTCAACCCATCCGAAAGAAAAGTTTCCGCTTAAACCTGTAACCCACTCGCCCACCCTTTCCATTTTGCTACCTCTATAAGAGACAGACCTGAGTAAAGGCCGAGGCTTCGTTCACGAACCTTTCAAGCCAAGTGTGTATAGTCACGGTGGGTTAGCACCACCACCACCGCCGCTCGATCCACTATCCATGTTGCGTTGAACATCCCGAGTAATGCTACCGAGTCGGTTCGGGAAGAAGAGCTGAATCCGCTGCTGACGGCACTGAAAGCCGGGTCATCATCGAAACCAAGTTCTCGTAACCCATCCGAAAGAAAAACGAATCAAAATAGCCGAAAGAGTGTGAGTAAACGGAAGAAAATAAGGAAAGCAGTAACTCAACAAAAGAAGTAAGCGTCGCGGAAGCAACCTAATGTCTACCCATTCCTCACGTGTCATCCCTAAGGTCAACAAGACGAAACTGGAGCTCGATACCATAATTGTAACACCCCAACCCGACAAGGGTCCGAGTGTCACATTATGGGTTCCTCGTATGATTAAGCTGGCGACTTCCAGTGGTAGATGAATCAGCATCAGCAATCAAACCCAAAAGATTACAATTACAAATGAAACAACAGAAAATCAAAATACAAAAGTCGAATCATAAGTCCACAAGAATAGGGTAACTCTAGGGTCGGGCCTCTCAACACCCTACTCGACTCTCAATCCCAAAGATCCCGCTAAAATTACCCGCCGCCAGAGAAAAGAAAGTGGCCGAGCTTAAAAAGCCCAAAGGAATGATATAGACAATATAGTAACAAGATAATCAAAATAAGAAATGGATTAAATCGTACCAACACAAAGAAAGGAAAAGAGCTCACGAGAACATGTCGACGAAATGTAATGCTAAACGATATGAGTCAAATACTAAAACAGTGCATAACAAATATAATAGGATCGGAGTGATCGCCCATTGCCTAAGCATGCCACATGAATAGGCCAAATAATCATATCACAAATCATATACCGTCAAATCCAAAGTTGTACATGGAGTAGCTAGCTCACAATGTACTGAATGTGATGGGTGTAGGAACACACACCAAGTTCCTCGTATGATTAAGCTGGCGACTTCCAGTGGTAGATGAATCAGCATCAGCAATCTCATGGCGACTTCCAGTGGTAGATGAATCAGCATCAGCATCTCATACAAAAGTGACGGTGACGATCTGTTTGCAAGTTGATTTTTCTTTCTTAACGAGGCAACAACCACTTGAATAAACTGGTCAAAGGGCTGCCCCGGCTTATGGTTCCTGATTTATACGACACAACATGCATGCAATATGTCCAACTCTCACACGTACGAATAATTATGAGACACAACCTTACTAAAATCTTAACCACGTAAATATGCATGCAAGTCCCTTTTAATTCATTGGTTTACTTCCGTGTTTTAATTACCCGTCTCATATAGCAGATTTAAAAGCTCGTTATAGAGGTTCATGTGATCGATAAAAGGACCTGCTTAAAATGACACAATGAAACCCAAACTTACTCGATTAATATAACTATCTCATATCAAGATATACTTAACATGCTCTTGATGTGAAGTGTTTGATTCCATGCAAGACTTCCTAATTCACATCTTTAAAGTAAGCCATATAAACCTTCATCATTCCATTTAATATTGCAAGTCCATGTAACTCGATTTATCATTGCCATGTATGTATGTATGTATATTTGTATTAATAGGTAATGAGATAAGCGTGAATGATAAACCAAAATTTACCTCAAGGCTAAACGAACTATATCGATATAAACCAGGTACCCGAGATGAAAGAAACTACTCCCATTACCATAGCCAAAGTAGGAATACCAAAGCCCCAATCCCAACCCACATTATCTTGTACCCAAACAATTAAAGAATGAGCAATGAGGCTACCGATATTCATCATCTGATAATACCAGTTGAAAAAGAGCTCTTGAGCTTTTCTCGGCCTTATCATTGTCATCAAATTGATCTGCTCCATAAGTCGATATACAAGCTTTGACCTCCGCTTGCCACTGCCACCAAGTAAAGTGCTGTGAAGCATGCTACAGTCTGAGACTCGGTTGCTTCATCAACATCTGTTTTGAACAAACGAGGTGCCAAAGCTGATACTGTCAACAGTGTCATCCCCTAATGTTGAAGTAAGATACAAAAGATGGAAATCATATTTATGTAAATAGTGAAGAAGCATAGATAATTTGACCTTGAAAATAACATCAAGTAAGTTGACTTACAATGGCATACAGAACTGAAGAGCATGCTATAGTCCAATATTTACCAATATAGCCATCAGCAACAAAAGCTCCAAACAAAGGGGCAATGTAGCATGCACCAGTCCAATTAGATAAATTTCTTGAGGCGGTAGCGCTGTGCTGATTGAGTTCAAGCGTAAAATACATAAGCAGATTGGAACTCATCCCAAAATATGCTAATCTTTCAAGACTTGCAGTTGCTGCAGCAAGTGTAGAATGTAAAACAGTCTTATGAGTAGTACTTTTTGAAATCTCAGGTATAAAATTTTCAATGACATAAATGAATTATATATTAAAGGTGCTGATGAAAGAATGCAAGTACCAACTATGAAGAAGCAGGCCTTCCAACGTCCTGCTTTTAACTTGTTAGCGGGATTGTTGTGGTAATCCAGTGATCCATCCTTAGTGTAGACACAATCTTCTCCTTTTCTCAAGCAATATATACACGCTTGTTTCATCCATCTGGAAGTATGTTTGGGATAATTATTAGACGCTAAGTCACATCTCATACTAAACCTAATGAAATGATCAATCTGAGTGGTAATTCACCCACTCCTTATAAGAAATAACCTACATTGTGCAAATTAAATCAACAACCCGACAACTACGGATTGTTTATTAAAACAGCTCATTCGTAACGGCTAATCAGTTGTAACAAAACAAAATGTAGGAGCTAGCGTTTGGATTTGCATTTGGTATGAAACGAAACACAATAATTAGACAAAACTGTTTCTTCAAAATTGGTATTTCACCTTCGGATAAAGCTTATTAACATAAACAACTTGTTTCCATCTAGACACTCCAAATTAAACTTCTTATCTGCTATATAATAACGCAGAAGCCAGTTATAATCAGCTACCAAACACCCCCTAAATACTCGCTTTCATATAAATTCGTACTAGCCAACAAAAATTTAAAAATCCATATAACCCAAGAACATGTAAAAATCCAAATCTGCTACAAAATTACTACTGCATTACCAAATCTGCATATAAGAAGAACATTTTTGTGATGCAAAATAAATAACATAAATTTTAACAAACTAAACATGCAAAATCAAGTATAACATTCAGCAAAACAATTGCATACATTATAATCATCACCAAACAAAGTTCCTTAAATTAGAAAAAAAAAAAAAAAAAAAAAAAAAAAAAAGTGTACTAAAAGTTGAGTGACCTGAAGAGAGGATGAAGTGAGGAGCCATGAATGGTGAAAAGGAGCACCATGTGACTTAACTAAATGTACATAGCAGCTGAAAATAGAATGGCCCACATGACCAATTATTTGTGTACTATTTTCCGTACAGATTGTTTATGTTCTTGTTTTGTTTTCAAATTTTTTCTATCAACATTTTAGTTATGCAAAAATGTTTTTCTAGCTCATCACTTATTTGTTAATCGAATTATGTTTTCACTGTCCTTAAATGGACATCACAAAATTTGATGTACAAACCACAAAATGATCGTCACATCAATGCATATCATACAACATCTTGCTAGATGTTTGTAGCATGCACAATCACTTTTACGCCAAGTGCATATCAACTTCCTTTAACACACGAGTGGAGCGAGAAGAGAAGCAAATTAACATATAATAAAACATAAAGTATCATTTTGATCACGGGATATATAAACATTTGTAACATATCTATACTCTATACTACTTTATAACGCATTTAGCCTTCTAAAATTGTAACGCTTAAAAATTGCACTTTTTATCATTATTACGAAAGAGTTTTTCTAACAAAATTTAAGATAATGAGCCCAATCATTAGATGATACGTGTCACTTCTTAACAAACTCCAGTTCTAACTTCTAACAAACTCCAAACCTAACTCCTAACCACTAAAAATTAAGATAAAGAGCCTAATTATAAAACGACATATTATTTTCAACTAAAATTCATATTTATTTTTAAATTAAAATATCTTTTATCTACTTATTTTTAATAATCTAATTTCACTATATTTTCTAAAATTTTACGCTTCTTTAATTCAACATCCATTTTGATATATTTTATGAGTTTTAGTTTTACACTAAACGGTAAAGAAACACATATAACTATACTTATCGTCATCACGCATTTACTTGGCTAAGACTTTTATAACGCATTTGTGCTTTCTAAAATTGTAGGCTTAAAAATTGACTTTTACTGCTTATTATGGAAAGAATTAAAAAAAATAAGATAAAGAAGCTCAATCATCGAAAGAATACGTGTCACTTCTCTAATTAAAAAATAATAAAAGCTTATGGTTTCAACAAACTAAAATAAAAGCCCAATAACGAGGTTATTACACGTTACTCCTAACTAATTAATCACCTTTATTTTTAAATTTAAATATTTTTAATTGCTTAATTTTTTACGATCTAATTTCACCATATTTTTTAAAATTTTCGCTCTTTAATTCAACATCCATTTGATATATTTTTACGAATTTTCTTTAGTAGTGGAAGGTTTGAGGTGAAAAGAGAGAACTTACTTGAATTCAGACGAAAACGAAAAACATTTGTTCATTATAATAATATAGTAAGACTACAACCGCATCGCAGGCAGATCCTTCTAGTTTCAATAAACCATTTGTTCATTTATAAAACAGAAATGTACAAGTACAAGAAACTTATTTACAATCCATCTTGATCCAAGTACCAAGTTTTCAGTGCTTGTTTTGCCTCAGTGAACAGCTGATGCGGGTTTTTGTATGTATGCCTTCGCGCCAACATGATAAAAATTCCCAGGTTCACAGCACTTAAACCAGCCAAAAGCCAGAAGAAATAGTCAAGGTGCCCGTAGTTAAGATTGTCCGTTATCCACCCAGGGCTACCATCCAAGTGCTTATGACCGTGACAATGCTCACAAGCAAAGCACTCACATAGCTACCGAGGGCAGTTATTGTTAGTTGCAGAGCCGCACACAAACTTCTCATGGAACCGGAGCTTGCTCATAAAAGAACTCCATTGTCCGATAAAAGTAAAAACTTCAGCACACCCAATAAGAAAGTATTGAGGCACCTGCCAGAATATCGACATGGGAATAACCTCGAGTTCATAGTAATTGTTTCTTGACACCATCTCGAGCCTAATGACTTCAAGAACACCCGCACAGACCATGCTGAAGATGGAAATAAAGAGGCCAGTACCAATCCGTTGGAGTTGGGTCAATCCATTTTGCTGACCCGTGAGCCGCCGGGCTACACTGACGATAACGAGGTCGTAAACAGGGACCCAGAATACTACACTAATTGTGTCGAAAACCCCGAGTGAAGCTGGTGGAATCTCGAATCCGGATGAGCCCATGCGAGTGTCCAGAGTGGACCCTTGTAATACAAATAGGTTACTCATTTGTGAGTAAACTGTGGAGAAGATGATACCCGTGGCCCATATTGGAAGCAAACGACGACCGCTTTTAGTTCCTCGACCTGGCTCACCGAAAAAGCTTCCACGGGTCTATTGACCCACTGGCATGATCCGAGGTTGCAAGCACAGCCGCTTTATCAAAAAAAACTAAAATATTGACAAGTTAATGCAATAAAAATTAGTGATAAAATGTTACTTAAAAGGTTTTAGAGGTTATGACTTACACAAAATCTAGCGATGATCAATCTTGCTGCTTCCAGAATTGGCAAAACCATCATCTGAAGTCTCGATAAGAGCGAACTATCTGATGGCACCGCTATATCTTTCTTTCTAAATGAGGCAACCACTACCTGGCAGAGGCGAGTGAGCTGGCTGCCACCTGGTATCTGGTTCCGTACAACTTAGTACCAGAAAAGAACGAGATAACAGCAAGCCCCATAGCAATAGTAGGAACCGAGAACCCCAACCCCACCCTACATTGTCTTGAATCCAAACTAGAACAGAGTGAGCCACAAGTGCACCAACGTTAATAACAAAATAAAACCAGTTAAAGAAAGAACTCTTTTGTTTTTCCTCAACCTCATCATTATCATCAAACTGATCCGCACCATAAGTTGATACACAAGGTTTAATTCCTCCGGTTCCAAGTGCCACGAGGTAAAGAGACGTGAAACATAGGGCGACTTGAGCTTTTGTTGCATTGCAAACGTCTTTTTCATAACATGTTGGTTTTAGCCCAGGGACTGATGCCGATAATGTTAACATTCCCATGCCCTAATTAATAAACATCAAATCTCAAGAAACGAAAAGGTGAAGGTAAATACACATTTTCATTGGATCATGATACTACAAATGCATAGATGATCGAGAAGGTGGCGATTGTCCAATATCGACCAAGATAAGTATCAGCCACAAAGCTCCAATCAAAGGGTGAGATAGCAAGTTCCAGTCCAAGCCGAAGATTTCTAGATGCCACTGAACTATGCTCATTCAAATGATACTTAAAATAACGTACTAAATTGGAACTCATTCCATAATACGCCAATCTTTCACAACATTCAGTGCCTATACATGTAACACCATAAATGAATATATAAATCTACATACATGCATACCTTAGAACATAAGGATGATAGTATGATACACACCTAAGATGAAGCCGCATGCTTTCCATGTCCCCGCTTGTTTCTTATTAGCTGGATTCTTAAGGTGATCAACAGTCCCATCTTCCGTGTAAATGTTATTGTCTTGCTTTGATTCTATCAAGTGACTTGATTCGGTATCCGCTTCTAGATAGTTACCTGCGCATAGTAACTTCGAATGAATCTTGTTTGTTAAAGTATTAATAGTTTCAATTCGATTATTCTACTATTATTAAAATATAGGTTCCAACTTATACTAATATTTGCTTCACATTTGATGAGGTATGTCCTCCTGATACTGGAGGAGACAATCACAATCAATTTCGAATGTTTCTAAGACAAAATCAATCCATGATGAGGCATTGTCGCCAAGTGAAATGCTCTGCTCAAGAGAGTTGTTCGCCTCAGAGAGCATTGTCCGCTCAAGTAAGCTATTTGCTAAGCGAGCCGTTCGCAGTGAGCTGTCGCTCAGCGATGCTGTCTGCAAAGCGAGTCATTCGCTGTGAGAGAGCCGCCTCACTGTGAAGCATTGTCTACTGTGAGAGCGTGTTTCGTCAGAGGTAGAACATTATCTCAATCGTAACTAGTATACCGGCAATCGACACACATTGTATGATGATGTACGAATAAAGACAGTGCCTCGGTCCACAACTAGCACAAAGACAAGCTCGTGCTCGTCACTTTATGTCCGCCTCCCTGAAGACAACTTAGCTTCCACAAAGGGTTTTGTCATGGAGCTAATCACTGTGTAGTATAAAAGGAACTATTCACACACATAAAGGGCATCCTTTACACACACATACTCCAATATGGACTTCTCTACCCTTACTCCTATTTATCATTCACTTATACCAAGTACTTACTCACACGGAGTTTGGTCTCGACTAAAACCCGGGCGAGCTAACTGTTCTCTTATTTCAAATTACAAGAAGAAGGAGTGCATGAGTCTCCTCAAGCTTAGGGTTGAAAAGCATCCACGAACTTTTGTTCAAACAACATTCAATATTATTGTACGGTCTAAAACTGAGTTAAATCAAAGACTAATACTACATGTTTGATTTACAGAAAGTTCGACTATTAAGGGGCTGTCTGCGATTACTTATACTTCTGCTTATGGATAAGTAATTATACGCTGCTTAAAAATAAGAACTTCAGTAGGATATAGTGTTTGTAATTGCTTATATTGTATAAAAACTGCCATAAAACTCGAAAAAAAAATCACAATTTTTTAGACAGATTTTAATTATATCTGTTCAAAAACGGTTTAAGGTCAATAAATACTTTTGATTTCACCTCAAACAAGCATTTTGAAATGACAATCTTCTAACAAACTTACCATAAACTGCTTAATTAGTTTACCTCAAACGGATGACACAAAACTGCCCTTGCTAAAAAATAAGCAGATAAGCAACAACAACAAAAAAGAGTTTAGGTACATATCTAAATTGCTACTAGCTGGTGAATCAATATTGTCAGTATTAATTTGTTACTATGATGATGGGCATTTTGGTAATTGGTAAATATAACTTGGGGAACTTTGGCAAGAAATTTTGATCACAAATAAGAAATCCATCCAGCCAATGATGATATTTAACTAGTAATTAGCAGAAACTACAAGATTAATAGTTATTTCTAGCAATTAACTACAAGGAGTTGACTTAAATAGCAAGAACATGTTTTCAACTAATTGACAAAAAACAATAATCAAACAAGAAAGTAATGAAATGAAGTAATGAAAGTAATGAATGAGAGTACCCATGTGAGAATCTTGCCCCAATTTTCTGGTCAAAGTGTGATAACTTGATGGAATCTTTTAAAGTTTCATTTTTGCCAATTGTATTTAGCAAAGGGCTAATAGCCCCACCAAGTAAATACCTGCTTAAGTGCCTCAAAATTTTTCTTTTTCTCCAAATACATGTGGCGATGCACAGTGCCAGACGGGCTTACCAAGCCACATCGCCTTTTTTCTTCGACGATCCGACGACAACGTTGTTACTACAAGAGTAGTATTTGTGTGATTTTTTTTTTTTTTTTAGTCGAAAGATTTATAACGTTATAAAAGTGATAAAGCTTTTTAAAAATAATTTTTAATGGCCAAACCAGACATTTTTTTTGGATTTTAGTGTGTTTGAACTAGTTTGCCTGCATTTAACTAGTTTATGTGTGTGTTTGTTGTCAACCGAACATCACCCAACCCCACAAACGGGCTCGACCAACCCTCACCCAGTCGATCGACCCTCCTCAACCCATCAACGTAGGCAACCTCACGGGCTAAGGTTGCTTAAAATTCTCGAAGAATCATTATAAAAAGTCACGTCGTCCCTATCATCGACCTTACCACGACTTACATAAGACTAGTTATAAGAGACTTCTTGAATGACCATTATAAAAAAGTCATGTCATTCCTATCATCGAACCCCACCATTGCCTTACATAAGACTTAATTATAAGAGGACTTTCTGAATGACCATATGGCCTATAACTTTTGAGTTTGATTTGTCTTTTTGTATTTTTGTAAAAGATGATGCCTTTATATATATATAAGACATATTTCTCGGGCGACGGGTCCCATTCTTGTTTATTCTGCGAACGATTGGTGAGAAAGACAATTTTATATATTTTTATTCAATTGGCATCGTGTCATACTTTTAGGAGGAATTTCATATATTCATGAACTTTTAATTTATTTATTTCCCAAAACACAGCTTTTAATGACGATGATACAATGCCATTAATGCACGCTTTGAAATATGTAATTATCGTTTCTGGATGAGGATGCAGAGATATTGGTTTTCACACACACATCATAACACAATCAAACATAGCGATAAGACGGGTTTTGTAGAGAAAGTTAGAGCTTATGAACTTTAGTGAGAGAAAGAAAATCTTATTATAGCTCCAACTCTACCCCTAAGCGTAGAGATTTATAGTC
>CM040243.1:139796571-139906861 GCA_022545495.1 Chrysanthemum lavandulifolium
CATGGAGTTATAAGGTGACTAAATTTAGGAATAAACGTCCTATGATCCAAGAGTCGGAGGGATCTACCCAGGACACCACCAATAGTTAGAAATTAGAAGTCCTTAGGTATGATTGAAAAAGGAGAATATGAGAAACGGAGAAAGAAGGAGTTGAAGAATTAAAAAGAAAAGTTAAATAGAAAGGGTGAAAAGAAATAACCCTCCATATGATTCAACTTAGGGCAGACACCGGGTTCAACTCATATGCTACTGGTTGTCACAAAGATGACACCGGTATTGAAGACAAAGTCGTCATGAACCCAGTGACGCACTGCACTAAACCTTCTAAGCCACTCAAGTTCTCTCAAAAGAGCTTGTTTCATTCTCACAGGGAACCCCACATAATCTATCGACTTTCTCTTATAGATGGTTGGTATTGAAGAAGGAGACCCTCTCCCTAGTCTCCGCTTAGGAAAACCAAAGCGCACTAATCGAGTCTAGAGCCATGAGATTCATTAAAAGATCTCTTAGGAACACTTGATTTTTCATAGCTTGTTGTTTAACAATAAGGACACAAATGATACATTCTAAAGTCCTACACAGATCTTAGCAATCTGCCGAGAACATTTATCAGAGGATTCACAATTGTGATCCTCATTGATTGAATGGAAACTTCTGCTAGGGTCAATATCAAACAACCCTAACAGCAGGTCACTTCGGTAACCCCTTGCGGGTTACGCTTAGTGTGTCTCAAACGGTCTACAGTTGTGAGGAGATACTTTGGTGTACCTCATCGACTCACCTGAATTGTAAATATACTTCGGTATATCGTGTTAGCCTACTTGAGGGCATCCAATTCAGGAACAACCCTTGTAAGAATTAGATATGTGTTTTCAAACTATGCTGTTAACACCCTCGACTGTAACACCCAACCCAATACGGGTCGAAATGCCACATTATGGAGTCATACAAAGCGAATAGTGACGCAAGCGGAAGTCTTATCATAAATAAAACAAAGTCATGAACATCATAACCTTCAAATGATAATAACTTCACAAAACTTAAAATAAAAAAAAATACAAATGAAATACAAGGTCCGAAACATAAATTTGAAACATAATCCATAAACAAATGAAACGTCTAGATAGGGTAGGTCTTCTAAGCCCAACTCTCACTCTTGACCATAGCCATGCTAGTATCTGCCGCCACGGAAAAGAAAAGGCGGCTGAGCTTACAAAGCTCAGTGAACAGATATGACAAAAACAAAAGCTAAATATAACAAAGGTATGAAACGAATCAAAATGTAATAACGAAATCGTAACGAATGAACGGAAAGGAATGAGTCAATGAGTAACCTGCAGAAAACATCATAACACATATCCACCAAGAACATAATCAAGGAAACCCCATAGAAAATAGTACATCCGCGAATACATACAAGCACATACAAATATTCAAGCATTCAAGAATCACATAAACGATGAAAGGCAACATCATAATTAAACATGTAACCAAATATTGTGAGAGCATATCAAGCAGCGGAACGACTAACAACATGTTATGGCAAAACAAGCAAGGCAACAAATCAAATACATATAACTAAACTATACTCTATAAGCAGACATGAAACAACATAATATAGCTCAAGTATGGCAATTACTCCAGACAGATAAATAACAACGACAAGTTGTACAGTCATCATACCAAGTAGCATCATCAATAGTAATACTAAGCAAAATTATAGCATGGCAACTAAACAGTTCAATAGGTACATACATAAGTCAAATCAATTTCTGTCAGCAAGGAATCATGGAAATGAATGTAAGCATGGCAAATTAGTCTGGTAGATATTAATTATTACGCTAAAACAACTACTAAGCAACCAGAAATACAAACAGGAGTATGATCATGGCAACGGATACGTCAGGTAATCACTTATTAGCATGGAAGATAGATAAATCCAGAAATCATACGTCAACCTGCTAACAACAAAATTTCATATTCATGTCATAGCACCATAACAAAGGAAGTGATAATCGATAACATAAGTTTGGTAACCACATGGATGAAAGCATTGTAAAATCGAATAACTATAACCCCACATAGTTGTTGGATGTACTAGATCAGGATTCTGGGTGAACGAAAGGTCAAACAAGTAACTGAATGAAGGTATACGTATAAAATGAGCAAAAGATAATAAATCAAAGTGAATGAGAGATCATAAACAATAAAGGATCAGGTCATGAAGAGAACATAATGAAGTACCAAAGCAAAAGGTGTCCAAAATGCCACATGAAGAACACAACGTACATACGAACACAAAATCCAATAAAGTATGATGAATCACAAATAAAGGATGCCCACGAGCAAATAATCCTATTCGTCCAACATGCCACATGAAGGACACTACGTACATAAGTGTCCAGGGAGGGGATACCTCACAAGCACCAAAGTGCGAGAGGGGGTGCAAGGCACGCACAACCCAAACGATAAATCCATACAAATCATATCAAACCATAAGCCTAGGATGCATCCATACGCCCGAACATACATACGGTAATATGTACCCTGTTTGTAAGGCAGGTGTACACATGCAAATAAGGCGCCACAAATCACAAATCCATACAAATCATATCAAATCATAATAGGGACGCCGGGGACTAATCACACCGCCCCGAGATAGTGTCATGCCATTGATGCCATCAATGACATGATCATGATACCTCTATGACTAGTTGGCTCGTAACAAAAGGGGAAGAACGTACAAATCATAATCATATCCAAATCATACCAAATCATAATCGTACAAATCATGGCGACTGAATCATATCATAACATATCATACCGAAGTCATAGCGAAATGAATCATATCAAAATGAGTCATAGCATAAGAAGTCATATCAAAGGGATCTCAACAAAGGATCATGGCAAACGAATCATAAGGAAAGGATCATAAATCAAAGGATCAAAAGGTCAAATGGTATTCCTACCGAAAAGGAAAAGAATATATGTACCTCAACCGTAAAGAAGATCACCTGAACAAACAAGGAACCAAGACTACTCCTTCTTTCGCGGATCTACACGAATAATGAACGCTTAAGTTTTAGAAAGCCATTTAATAGTTTTAAGGTTCATAGTTATTCGTATTTCAATAATTACCAAGTTTCCAAATTTAGCAACTTTTCATAATTAGCAAGTTTTCATATTTAGTAACTTTTCCGAATTAGATGGCTTTACGAATTAAGTAACTTTCCAATATTAGTAACTTTCCGGGTAATATTCCAAATCAACCCATTTTAGGTTTACTTATGATAGCAAGTTACATTTAGGGCTTAGAATATATTTAATTCCAATTTAAAAGTCCAAGTTAAATTCTTACTAATTATAGCCATCAAAGTTACATAATTAGGGTTTTTAACATTTTCAGAAATCTACCAACGTATTTTAAGGTTATCTTTTGACCCATTCGACACATCAAATAAGCTCAAAAAAATTCAACAAAAATCACAGATGTTCCCACAAGTTTTAGGTTACTCCTAGAAGTTTTGTAGATTTTATTATAGGGCAAAAATGTGGGTAGAAAATCAAACCTCCAGACTTGTCCATAAAGTACCCAGAAACAAAACCCCTAAAAGTTTAGACCAGAAACACACATTTACACAACTCCAAAAATTCCACCAAAATTCCCAGAAGTCACCCATGTCCTAAATATCAAGACTGGAGAAGGAGAGGTCAAAAATCTCAATGGTTTGTTCATGGTAAATAAAATACTACAACCCAAAATTTTACTCAGCTTTCCCAGATTCGAAACCTTAACTTGTAAAAATGAAAAATCAACCTTCCCAACCTCCAAATGACACAAATCTTATATTTCTAGAAAGTAGAGAAGTAGTACTTATGTTTAGACCCAAAAATCACTTAAAACATGTTGGCATCCTCAGTTTGGACACTCATCAATCCAACCCAAATTCTGCACAACATCACAAACAAAACCCTAACTCTAACCAATGCAAGATAAAACCTCTAACACATCCTTAATTATGTTTTAATGATAAGAAATGTTTAATTATTGGGATTTTAATCAACCTTGATCATATCCATCAATTATAGTTACATGAAAAAAAATTAAACCAAAAGATGTTAAAGAAAATAGGCGATTAATCATACCAAACCTTCGCGGGATTACCACGAATCTTGATCTTGAGTTCTTGATGACAAACCATTGTGTAGGCTAAGGTTGTTTTTTTTTTTTTTTTTTGTATTTCGATTTTGGAAGGGGAGAAGAAACCGGTTTTTATTTATTTTTTATTGATGGGTTTATCAAATTCTAGTTGAGCTTGGGGTATATGGGTTTAAATAAGAAAACTAAGCCCAAAACATTTTTTAAACCAATTGGCCCAATGTTACATTTTATTTCTATTTATTTATTTAACTTATGGTATATATAAAGTAGATAATTAAAAAGTTAATCCGAATTCTAGGGCGTTATATCGACATTCGAACTTGTAAGTGCTGGAAATCCCGTTAAGGAGATTCCTTTCATGAATCGAGTCCTGAAGATGTGGGTCATTACTTGAACATATTCAATGTAATGCCAACTGTCCCTCAACGGGATTTGGATGGCTGATTCACCCGACTAAGGTGAATGCAATCAAGATATTCATCAGTAAAACAATCGTAGTGGTCAATTCTTCAAGAAAAGTCCACTGTGATCGATTGGTATTTTTCACTAACATACTCATGCAGCGTACTGATGATTGTTACTTGGAGGGAGGACCGCACCATCTCCCCATGCTCATACCAACAACATCACACATGAAAGTTCTCATCAAATCAAAGGTAACACAAAGTTAAAGACGATTCTTTGTCAAAATCAAAGAATCTACAAAGTTTAAAGACTCGAGAACTATATCACATCAGAAATTCAAAGTCATAAGAAGTGTGAGCATGGTGGAGAAAGACGTGGAGACACCTAACCAAAGAAGTTGACAAATGGCGGACAACAACATATGATCACCACACCCACAAAGAACTATGAAAAAAGAAAACAAAAAGACGTCTAGATGATAAAGTCAAAGAATTCAAAGCATTTCTACTCACAAGAAAGAAGAATGCTAGAAAGACGTCAAGCAACCATATCTATTTATAGACCAACCCTCAGGGGGAGATTGTTGGGATTACGTATAACTAGTATTCAAGTTTCGGTCATTAGTATTGTAATAGGTTGCTAATTAGGCTTATATGTTTGTATTAAGTGCTAGGATTATGTAGTAAGCTCATGAGCCTATCTTAGGCCCAAACGAACCAAGGAAGGGACTAGAAGTGTTGCCCTAGCTCCTTGCCTATAAATACTATGTAAACCCTCTTAAGAGGGTGTTGGTTCTTCTCATTTATGCATAAACATTTCTTAATATTGTATGTGTGAATAATACGCCATCTCCTTCCTTTATCTCTTTCTATTTACATCTTAACTTACTTGTGTGATCATATTATGGTGACCTAACATACGCTATGAGTAATCTTAGACTAATGCGCCATCTATAAACTATTCCACTCTTTTAGCTCAGACTCTTTAGATAGTTGATGCCCTAACACGGTGTCTGTGTGTACATGGCTGACGGGGGAGGTGGTTCTTGGATTCATTGGTCGTATGCCCTAGTAGAGATCAATGAATTGCGAGGCCATTGGCTTTTATGGTAGAGTCGCTATCCACCATAGCGGACCCAAGGCTGCATTGGAGACTACATATGCCCGATTGTAGTCGGAGTCTCAACCCTAAGATTTGTCTCATGGAGGCAATTGGTGTGGTAAAACACATACCTTAAAACTGTCACAAGGTAGATTACACCTTAGCGAGGTGCCTTGTGATGGTATAATATGGATCCTAGTGTAATGCGTGAAATAATAGGGTTTAGTAGCCATTACAATAAAATATTGAGTCACTAAAACTGTCTTTATTAAAATTGTAGATGGCAAAAAATAACAACAACAATAAATCTTTGTCACTTTGCTCTGTACTTGAGGAAGAAAAACTTACTTGGCCTAACTTTCGTGACTGTGAAAGGAATATTCAGATTGTACCCCGATATGAACGGAAGTAGTATGTCCTAAAAAATCCCATCGGACCAGCACCCGCGGGCGAATGCCCCGGTAGCGGTCAAGAATGCTTATCAGAGCATGTCAATGACCAGGTAGACGATGGATGTCTAATGCTGGCAACCATGGCACCTGAGCTCCAAGTTAATTACATGGACGTTGGAGCATTTGATATAATCAACCAACTGCGAACTACTTTTCAGACACAGGCTCGAACTGAAATATTCGATGCAATTGTCAACTTAAGTAATTGCAAAATGGCTGAAGGATCACCAGTGAGTGTGCATTTAATCAAAATTATTGGGCACGTCAATCGAATGGAAAGGCTAGGCCACGACATAACACCCGAGATTGCTATTGATTTCATCTTGAGTTCTCTAAGCAATGAGTATAAGCAATTAATACTCAATTACAACATGAATAATATTGAGGGCGGGATCGTGGCGAAACTGTTGAAAGAGGCATTGAGCAAAAGTCGAAGGATGTGCCAGTGGTTATAGATGGGACTTATGGCAAGTACAAGGGCAAGTGGAAAGGGAGTGAAGGCAAAGGGAACAGAATAAGTCTTCCAAGACACATGTACCATATATATTGCTCATCCTATACACATGCACCATATATTAAGGTTTCAGGTCAAATCTCCATGCTCGTCAAAAAAGGCCAAACCAACATAAACCTGGCATATTCAACTATCAACCTTGATACACACTAGGGTTATCGAACACTTGTCTGGAAATTTCTTAAGAATAACAAAAACAACCCGATACATACGAGTAGAGGTGGCAAAACTGGCGGGGCGAGCGGGCACGAGCGATGGTCCAAATAGGCACGGGCGACGGTCCAAACAGGCACGGGCTTAAATGTGTATGGGCTCAAATGTGTACGAGCCAAAAGGGCTCATGCTATACTAATCGCTTTTGGAAAAGACCCAAAATGACGAAATAAATTACTAAAACATAACACCTAATTTATATTATAAGTTTTTAATTAAAAATAATCGTAATGTTCTCCAATTTGAGAGAACATATGTGCCCATTAATGCCCATTTAACTTTTAAATGGGCCATACATTCCCATTACAAAAAAATAGGGGGGCTAAATGTGCCAAAATATTTTACAAATTAGCCTAAATTAGCTAATTTTTTTAATTTCGGGAACAAATTTCCACCCATACATGTCAGGCCCAAATCTACCTACACTAATACATACCATTAATACAAATTAAGGCATTCCTCAATGGGCAACCTTGTCAACCTGTACTTGGGAAGCGACAACGTCCATCTCTTACAAGATAGATGCCTTCTTCCTCAAAACAACTTTATTCTCTTGCATGGCCTCTTTGAGCGTGGTTGTCAAAGATATTTTCTCAACCCGCCAAGAGCTATTTCAACTTCTAGCTCATTCTTGAGTTAAGAAGTAGCCCCTCGACCTGTTCTAGGGCTGCCCCAAGTTTAACGACTTCTTCCGTAGCTGAATTATTCAGTTAAGCTCTTTTAAGCAAGTCATCATACCCTCAGATAGCAATCAAGGGCCGACATTCACCAAGAATATTATGAGAAGAAGGGACAATTGCCCAAAGGTAAACCCATCGGTAAGAAGGTTCAGTGATAGGGTCATCCACCCTCATGACAGTGTGGAAGGACAATGCGATGGACTCTCGACTTCCAAAGCCCCAATCCTTCTACTACAAGCATCACTACCTGAAAATCCAGAAACAAAACATATTACAACATTTCACGAAAAACTTTTAAGTGAAGAAATGATACATGAATACACAATTATAGATATTCCGGTGACGGAGAATGAACGTCCAATAGAAGCAATTAATTCCTGGACATTCCCAAGAGCAGCATCGCAAAGCCCTTATATTGTTACTGTATGAGCATCAGCTAATGCTTTTGGAGCATCAACAATGGCATTCCAGACATCAACGACTAGTTTACGCCCATCAATCACAACCTTATCCAGAGAAGTAGAATTACCTACTCGTGGATATTCGGTAAGATATTTAAGTTTCTTACCAGGGTGACTACACTCACCCTCGCTAGATTAAGAAGAGATTTTTGAAGAAGCTAAAACCTTTGAAGCTCACTTCTTCATCTCAACGACATTAGACAAGGTAGCATGCTACCCTACCTGAGCTCTCAAAGTATCAGGCACATGACCTTCAACAACTAACTTAACTAAGGCGATAGTGTCCTCATGTAAGACATCATAAGTACCACCCTCCATATCTTACACTTCATGATCAACTCGAACAATTCCACTAGAGTCAACAGAATCCTGAGGAACAACGACCTTAGACATAGGTAGAGGAGGATTTATGACCTCACCATCGAAATTCACAGGAAGTCTAACCTAGTCACCAATGTCATCAGAGCTGTCAAGCAAGGAAAGAATATCCATCATTGGAAAACAAACAAGAAACACAAGGTTAGTTCAATCACATACCCGATCAAAAAAACCTACAAATCACTCTTAAAACCTATTTTTCAATGGATACCACGATCAACATTTTCGAAGACAGAAAATTGTTTAAAATGAGCAAACTCGGTAAGAATTTTGACCAGGAAATTGCAAAACAAAAGCATTTGATTGTTGGTATCCTATGAGGCACATTCATGAGTAGGAAATGTCGTAAGCACAATGCAAAGACGAAAATAAAAAAGGCTTTTCTCTGTAACTAACATTTTTCTGCCATATTTTTTTCTTTGCTCTACATCAAAGATATTGCTTAAAAGATTGTGATTTAATGAAGGAGTAACGTCGGGCAAATAAAGGGGAAATGACGAGTTTTTTGGTTACGCAAAAATGAGAAGTCAAAATGTAACTTGCCACTCCTCTTAAACTCTATTTATAGCAAAATAAATGGGTTAGTGTAAAACATGTGGCAACAGCCCATTGGGCCAGCACACCCCATGAAGTGCGCATAGATCTCACGCCGTGTCAGATGAGCAAACAAATGATGTAAGTTTGATGTCATGTACAATCGAAAGGACGGAAATAGTCCGCCTAAACATCAATTTGACCAAATTCAAATCACTTTAAAAGATTCTCTTGCATTTCTCATGCTAGAATTTAATGCTACTTTATCCTAATATGGCTCAGCGCCACCTAGAAAATAAAACTTACATTTTACAGTGATAATAAGTTTGACCCATCATGGCTTGAAAGTGTATCGGGGGGACTCTGTTATTAGCTTTATAAAATGAATTCTCGGCCTGATAATCCCTATAAGTTATTCCAACATCATACCATTAGCCCATGATATAACACTAGACTGTGGGGACTTGATATCATATCAATATTAGTGGCCCAAGCCTACTGCTTACATGCCAAAGTCAAGCCCACTATGAACACTTAACAAGGCCCATTATCAAGACTTGATAGGCCCATCCACATTCCTAGGTAGCGCATAGCCTGGGAAAGCCTCCCAAGCTATGTAGCATACACGCATGGGACAATTGTCTCCCAACTGTCACTAACGATTAAGATATATTATGTGAGATATGGCAATTAGAAACATATAACCAAGAATATGAGAGACGGGCACAACGTGGTACGAGCCAAGTAGAAGTTGCCATTATCATTCTTGTCTATCCGTTAGATGATCAACAACTGGCCTGTCTACAACC
This sequence comes from Chrysanthemum lavandulifolium, assembly GCA_022545495.1. Classification (NCBI taxonomy): domain Eukaryota; kingdom Viridiplantae; phylum Streptophyta; class Magnoliopsida; order Asterales; family Asteraceae; genus Chrysanthemum; species Chrysanthemum lavandulifolium. The sequence continues at coordinate 139,806,281 of CM040243.1, forward strand.
GTTGATCATCCACATGGGGTTTATCTGTAAACCCTAGATGCCTCTTTATAAATAGAAGTTATCCCATACAAAAAGGGATCGTTCTCTCTACATTGTTTCACACAGTAAAACACACACACACATACATGGTTTGTTTAAGTGTTGCCCAAATTTCTTGACTTATAATAATTCTTTTGGGTCCCTTACAGCTATACACGGGAAACCGAGCAACACAAGCATCTCAACCCACTCTTAATCACGTTTTACATACCTTAGGTGAACGCTATTCTTGGTGTATTAACATTATCTAAAATTCTTGTAATAATGTATTCTCCCCCACTTAACTTTATCTCATATTTGCATTTAACATTAACTGATAACCCATCCATAAAGATGAAGTCATAATGTACTAAACGTTTTTTCAATTTCCTCTATATACAATATTTGAATTATCAAAAACATATTTATAAAATGATACATGAACTCGTTGACTAAAAATTCTACTATCCTCTAAAAGACAATTCAAAGATTTCATCCTCTAATATCTAGTCGAATGCTCCGTTAATCTTTGTCTATTTTCTATTTCAATTCTTCCTTTCTCATTTTGCTAAAGTAAATTGATTAGTTATCTCATAAATTTATATAAGAAAGAAGGATTTGTTGATATCTGAATTCGCATGATTTACTAACACCTCATAAATCGTAACTCTACCGTCCTAATCCTTGTCATAGAATTTTCTTTGCTTGAATGATGTATATCCGTTTTGATGTATACGATACCACTAGACCTTTCATTCATTTAACCCAACACCGGAGATGATATAACATACGATTTAATGCAGCATTTACATAAACACACTTAAGCATTTAGCACGTAAACTATTCTAGCAAGCTTCTCGAGACTTTTCATGATCTCAATAACTTCATGTTATATCATGCAAGTATTATCATGTTGATCAGGCATCATAATATTTGCACAATATAAGCATGCTCTTATTGCTATCATAATTTATCTCAAGTTACAAGCTAAAACATGCCATATAATCTTACATAACTCTAACATGAATACTAATCATATGCTTCTATAATAATCTAAAAAAACATAACTAAGCATAACTCATGCACATGTTTTAATACTATTCATATCATTATGATCTCTACTATCATTTTATATCACGAATGTTTAATCCACGAACCATAATCATGAATAATCAACAATTAATCATTGAAAACACGTTATCAATAAGATAATTGCACATGAAGATTCATATAATTTTGATATGCATCACAAAAACATCTGAGCTGCATTACTGATAAACATATAAACATATGATGCAATTAACTATATGATGATAGCATCAATGAGTGATAAAATTTAAGCACCTCCTAATAATGGTGGATACTTAAATCCCTCAAATCATCGCTTTGATACTAACTTGAAACACCCAAATTTTTTATCAGGATTCATATACGTCATATATGATTTATCCTACACGCTGTATAGACCTTCTAACATGCATTTTTCCATTTTTAAAAACTGAACTTCTGTTATTCGATAAAATCTCAAATTTGTAAACATCTTTATTTTATTATAGCAATGATGTCTAATTACATGATTCACATTAAAAAGTGAACGGTAGCGTTATTTCTATGAAATTGAGGCTTATTCCATACACCCTTTACAATCTATAAACTACAAAAATACATTAAACTTAACTACAAGACACTTGTTACTCAAATGACACTTTTGTTGGGGCATTCCAAATCGATAACATGAGATGAGTGAGAAGCTCGTTACCATAACCCACAAGCTACACCATTTTGACCCGCTACTTGTCCCACATCATCACGTAGCTTGTCTCTTTGAATACCTACATAAAAATGGAAACGTAAAAACGTAAGGCCAAGGCTTATTGAGTAAACGAAGCTAAACTAAACTGAAACTTAAATATGACATGTGCTAGTATGGCGAAATCTGAGATATGTTAACATGCTGATAACATCAAATAGTCCTGAATATTAAGTGTCAATTTCCCCCAATAATGCTTGTAATTTATATCATTTATATGGATTTACGCTTGTTTTCCATTGTTTTCCACTTTCATGTAAATTACGAGCATTGGAGCTAAAGAGAGCTAAAGAAATATCTAAAGATTTATCACAATATGCTACTTTGAATAAGTTACGGCGAAATATCTAACTAAGATTTATCACAATATGAGGCTACTAGGAATTGAATAAGTTACAAGTATATGTAATCGTTAGAAAGCTCAATGTAGTTATCTTAAGTTAAGTAGTATTTACATTATGATCCACACCGATGTGTGGCGCTTATTGTAAGTAACTATTGCATGACTCATAATAAGAATTTTCTTTCTCACTAAAATTCCCTAAACCTCTAACTTTATCTCTAGAATCATCCTATACGCCTACTTTGTGTGTTGGTTTGATGTGTATGTGAAACCAATATCTTACAATTGGTATCAAGAGCCATGGTTAGATCATATCCACATATCTTTGGATTTCTAGTGGTTTTAGGTGGTTTTGAGTTTGAAAAATTTAGTGGTTTTGCATCATTTGGTTGATTTCTAGTGTTAAAGTTTGGATTTTGGTAGTACTTTTGTGTTTAGAATCATTTCAAGTGTTTAGGTTTTGATTTAGAAGGTTTGAATCATAGTGGTTGGTCTGTTTTGGATTGAAAAGTGGTGTTTATGTGTTTTCATGCTAGCGACTCGAGCCACGGAAAGGTATTCTTGGTAGCGACTCTGCTTCACAATTTGGTAGCGAGTTGTTGTTTAACGCCTTAGCAAGTTGAGATAGCGACTTGTCTATTGAGACGTCCCACAAAAGTACGCTTAGTGGATTCCCCACCACTAGTAGCGACTTGGTTTGTTAGCGACTTGTACTTTATATTGTTAGCGAGTTGGTGTTAGCGACTCTTCCCTAAGGTTAGTTGGTGTAACTCTTCCCTAAGGCTACGACGTAACTATATTAGGTCAAATGAGGTTCCATTATATAACCACTTGGAACTTTAGCGACTTGATTCACAATTTTCCTAGCGACTGAGTGATTTCCTTTAAATACGGCTTCTTGATTCAAGAAAATCCCGTGAAAGAATCTATTTCCCGCTTAATCATAGAGTTATAAAATCCCGCTTAACTTGTCATCATGTCACCAACGCTCCTACAATCATCTCCATCGTTGCCGAGGATGTTCAAGCAAATGGATCGGATACTGCCCACCCATGCTTGACAGAATCCCGACTATGACTCTTGGGCTCAACGAATCAGATTGTACTGCCTTGAAAAAGAAATGGGTTAACATTCTCAAATCCATTGATGAAGGACCTTACCGAGTTGAAACTACTAGAGATGTACTTGATACCGCCAAGATGGAACTTTGATTTACGGAATGGACGCATCAAAGATGTATGATGAGCTTGACGATAAGAGAGAAAAGAGATTCGATGACATATCCGAAGCTTCCAACATTATACTACAAGTTCTACCAAAGGACATCATGTTCGAGAATCACCGAGAATTGATGATGAATTTGAGCACTTCAAGATGAAACCGATGAAAGTGTCTATGAGTACTATGTGAGATTTCATGTCGGTGAATGACATGAGGAACATCGAATGACTATGCCTAACATTCACCGAACTCAAAGTTTGTAAACAACATGAACCCGAATGGCACAAATTTGTTACAGTGAAGCTCACTAAAGGATTGAAGAATACGAATTATGAGCAACTATATGCCTTCCTTCTTCAAAATGAGAGGCATGCCATGTTTGAAAAGAGGATTCTAGATCGCTCAAAGCTCGTGGAGAAGCAAGTTCAACAAATGATTCAACCGCTTTTTACTCAAAAGTTGGGATTACCACCAAAGCTTCTCAAGTTGTACCTATGGGTAATGGTAATCATAAACTCATTCCGCATCCAATGTTCAAACAAGTCGATGCCGATGCGTGCATGGAAAACTTCATCAATCAACCGGCACTCATGATAAGTCAAACATGAATTCTCCTCATTAAACCAACAACAACCTCGTAACAAAGATCTAACCCACACAATCAAGCTACCGCCGAGATGGGAGGATCATGGTGCAACCAGCTCAGAAAGACAAGATGATCGGGGAAGAGGTGGAGGTGGTGGAGGTTATGTTGGTAATCCGAATCGAGGAAGGAATGGAAATCAAGGTCAAGCTAAGCCGATCAAATGCTATAATCCGTAGTGGTGAGGGACACATTGCAAGGAACCGCACATCTCCAAAACGTCCACTGCACGCCGACACTGCCGAGATAAGATGTCCGCTTGTACAAGCTCGGGATAATGGTGCCGCTTTGGATGAAGAGAGTTGTTGTTTCGCCGAGGGCAATGCCAAGACCAATGATGCGATGGATGAGCACCAATTGTGAGATAGGTCACAATCATCGAATGCCTTTCAAGTCGCCGATTGTGATGCATACGACGATGTGGATGATGGACCCATCTGCACACACAATTTTTATGGCTAGCATTTCTCCAATGGTTTCTCCCAAGGTCTCATCTTCACCACAAGTTGGCTCATCCAAAGACAAACTCATCTCGGAGGTATTAAAACTATACGATGATCTTGATGTGCAAAAGATGCATGACAAAGTACAATCAACTCGAAACTATTGAATCAAATATTGAAAATATGGGTAATATCAATGTTGTCCCATATGATCAATATGTGAAACAAAGTGAAAGTGAAGTTGTACCAAGTGATGCATCTTCCGGTCAACAATGACTATGTTTTTATGAATACACCGCATGTGCCCCTCGATGATTCTCGCTATCTCGAATCGAATGCCTATAAAGAACGACATATTTATGAACAACATGCCAAATTTGAGTTGACCACCCGTGAGCGTGAAATGGATGACCAAATGCGACAACAATTAGAAAAGTAGGTTTAAAGAAGAAATATTAAAACAAGAGTTAAACTCCTTACAAGAAAAGCTTTCTAAACCGCTAAGCAAAACAAGAACTTCAAGAAAATGTTAAATGCTTAAGCAAGAATTCAATGCTAAGGAATCAAAACTTTGAATGATTTTTCTAATCTAAAACCTTGAAAACAAGCTTGAAAATAAGTTGTACGTACAAGGAAATACCATTCTGATCGCTCACTTAATCACTAAGCATAGAGTCTTAAGCGATAAGCATAGCATTCCCCTTGTTGAGGAACCAAACCAGAGGTCATTAAAAGGCTAAAATGCTCGTAAGGTTCTTTATGATGGCAATGAAAAACTTAAACCTAGATGTAAACCTAGTTGCGTTGAGTGCAACCGAGGAAGATAAGAAATCGATGAAGTCACTAGGAAAAGATGAACAAGAAATTAGATGATCCTAAATGTAAAGAGAAGAAAATAAAGATCACCCCATGATTACAAGAAGGAGAATTGGATTTCTTTGAACATGTTTAAGCCTCGACATTGTTGACTCCCAACAAGTGTTCTCGGAAAATGGACTTAGATAAGTAAAGCGGAAAATATTGTTGAAACAAACTCTCCCTTAGGAAAATGCCTAAAGCAACCGTGTATCCTCCCAATACACCAATGCATCTAGTTCCTAGAACTATTGCTACTAAAAGCAAGATCTTAATCATCAATATGTTATTTTTCAACTATTTGTTGATTTTGAGAAAACTTGTAAGAAAAGGATCACACCCATCGGGATAACTCAAGGGAAAGGGTTTTGAACAAACAAAAGAATGCTATTTAACTAAGGTCATGCCTTTCTTTAAACTTCTAAAAGATCACTTTGAGAGTCTTAAAAGGGATAGATAATCGATATTAAGGGAATGGAAAAGGAATTTGATGCAATGATAGTCGAGGTTAGTGACTATGAGCGAGCACTAAAATATAATGAGATTGAGAGGAAGAACTTGCATACACTAAATGAGAACTTGATTTGAATGTATTGCTCAAGATGTGTTTTTCATCGCTACAAATTATTCTATTAATGCTTCCCAATTTCATGAATTATCTGTTGCCTCGAAAGTCTCTCACGATCGTGTCATTGAGCTTGAAAAACTAATTCTAAACTAAATGAGAAAATTGAACGGATGATCACGACAATTTGGTTAAACATTTTTCTAAACTAGAAGTTGAGCATTTTAATTTACAACTAAAATATCAACATCTTAAAGAAAATGTCAAACTTCAAATATCAAGACATCCTCGATGCTCCGTAGTTTGATGCGCTTTTTCAAATTAACAAACGTGATGAACGATTCAAGCTCATTGCAACACGATCGTAAAGTTGAAAGCCCAAATCTCTCAATTTAAGGGTCAAACGAACAATATGACAGCTCCCAAATGCCTCCTCCTCTAGATTCTCGTAATTCTCAAACATTTCATCTTCAAACTTAGTAAATGCATTACAAAAGGAAAACGAAAGTTTTCTAGAATAAAATGAAAAGGTTAAACGTCATTTCAATGAGTTATTTTAATCAATAAAGGTCAATCGTAATAAAAACAACGAACAAATAGCTTCATTGCAAAAGGAAATTGAGAATCAAGAGCCGTGTAAAAGGAAAATGCCAATGACCAATGGGGAGAATGGTGTATCAAAGGTTCACTATTGTAATAAATATGCTTTGTCCGTGAAATATGTCCACCCTCATCTCAGGAATAACAAACTTGCTATTCAAACATATTTCTCATCCCTTAAGGACTGTCTAGAATGTCTCCGTGAGATTGTTGAAGAGGATAAGTTAGAGAAACCACTTGACAATGCAATTAGGCATGCATGCTCATATGCCAAATGATCTCAAGAAATTCTAGAATGCTTAATCACAATATGCCCTAAGTCCTTAGGTGAAAGAGTTAATCCTTTGATTCCGTGTTCTATGCCTAGTGCCAAGTATGATATTCATTCGATGCCCAATGTTTTGAATGTGAACTCTAGTGTGCCTTCTAGAAGTACAAATTCCAGCACTTCTAGTGTTAAGAAAGTAAACCTTAGTATGCCTCGCATGTAGTTCGATCCCAAAGACATCTAAACAGAGATGCAAAGAGTAGCAAAATCAACTAATGTTCCCATTCCTCTACAGAGTAATCATGACATTAAAGCAAGGTGTCAAAGTCTCAAGACAATACAAGGAAGGACACGACCGCAAGCTAAGAATGTGAATTGGAAGAGTAGAAGACCAACCTAGGAACTTTAAGTTTGAGCCGAATAAAACGAATCGTGTTGTTTCTAGTATTAGCCATAGCGCATCGTAATTAATTCAAATTTCGATACTATTTGCAAACCTTGTATGGATGTCGCTTGAATTCGTTTCTAATCATGAATGTGGTGTTAATGTTTTGCCTAATGATGTTAATTGTCCGATTAATATTGTTAATGTTAAAAATCATGCTAAGAAGGCTAAAAGGCAAAACGAAAGAAAGTTAGAAAACAAAGGAAACCCACAGAAGAACATTTTGTAAGATAGGCTATCATTGGATACCGCTGGTCATAAGACTAATCGCACAATGCCCACTAGAAAATGGATGCCTACCGGTAGAACTATTCCCTTAAGAAGTGAGCACACTTTGAATAGGGCTAATACGCACACTAGTATCGCATCTATTCATAATGATTCCATTGCCTTAATTTCGATATGAATGCTTCTATTTCGATGCGGGTGTTCCAACCATTGTTACTAACCAAATGGAACCCATTCTTGCATGGGGATCCCAATTATCCGCTTATCCATTCTTGTCTCAGGTTCAACCGCAGATCGCTCAAATCGCTCGTGGTACCGGACTCAGCCGCTCCAAGATATGATCATGACCGTCATGCTCATGAACTTCGCGAGCAAATTCATCGAGATGCTTAGATTCGGAAATGATCATTTCGTGCAATTATGGGTTATGGTGATTATGTTGTTGGTGATAGTGTTATCTCTAGAGTATACTATGTGGAAGGTCTTGGTCATAACTGCTCTCTCGTTGGTCAATTCGTGATTCGATCTAGAAGTAGCCTTTAGAAAACATACTTGTTTTGTAAGAGAACTTGATGGTAAGGAATTGTTAAGAGGAACTCGTGGTTCAAATCTTTACACCATCTCTATCGATGATATGATGAAGTCTTCTCCAATTTGCTTGTTGTCAAAGGCTTCAAAACAAAGTCATGGTTATGGCATCGTCGCCTCAATCACTTGAACTTCGCACCATCAATGATCTCTCCGTAAAGGACTTAGTTGTAGGTTTACCTAGACTAAAGTATGAAAAGGATCATCTTTGTTCAAGATGCCAATGGGAAAAAGCAAAAGTATGCCCATAAACCCAAACCTACAAACTCAATTACGTAAGTTCTTCATACCCTTCATATGGATTTATGCGACCAATGAGAGTGCGTAATATCTTGGGAAGAAATATGTGTTAGTTGTGGTTGATGATTACTCTAGATTCACCGGGTCAAGTTCTTATGACAAAGGATGAAACCCCGATATCATCATCAAACTCATCAAACAAACCGCAGTTCGACTTAACAAAACCGCCGTAATTATCCGAACGGACAATGGTATTGAGTTTGTTAACAAACAACTTAGTGAATTTTATGAAAGCATTGGAATCACCATCAAAGAAGTGTTCCACTAACTCCTCAATGTAACGGTGTAGTTGAAAGACTAAATCAAACTCTTGTGGAAGCCGCTAGAACAATGCCGATTTACTCAAAGGTTCCAATGTTTCTCTGGGTCAAGCTATTGCCACCGCATGCTACACACAAAATCGCTCCTCGATTCACACTGCTCATGGAAAACTCCATATGAACCGGTCCACAACAAAACCTAATCTCTCTTCCTTCGTGTTTTTGGTGCACCGTGTTATCCAACTAATGAGGGTCAAGACTTAGGCAAACCGAGAACTAAAGGACATTGAGTTTTGTGGTATGCACCAAACAAAAGGGATACCGAATCTACAACAAAAGAACCCAAAATATCATGGAAACAATTCACGTTATATTTGATGAGTCGACCGGTCAAATGGCTCTGGACAATCCAAGCTCAGACCCGCACTTCAAAACAAATTCCCATTGGTTCATCCTTGTACCTAATTCTTCTCCAAAGAACTCCATATGTACCTCCATCCTAAGATGAGTTAAAGAAATTGTTTGATCCTATGTTTGATGAACTTTATGAGCCAAGTGCTAATGAGATGTCGATTCCTACAACAGTAGGTCGCTCATATCCCTCGAGAATGAAGTCAATCCTTCGCCTCAATTTCATTAAGTCAAGAAGCACCGTCCGATAACTCGCCTCATCAACAAATCATCAATCTTTGAATGTACATCATGGAACTGCTTCGCATCAATAATGAAGTTAATCCCTTTGCTACCTCGAAGATGCTCCATTTGAAAACATATTTGCTCCCCGAATCATCATCGAACCATCTTCTTCGTGAGACATCGACTGCTACCTCGGGCCCCTCAACAACCGCCACATGAACACCTTAGAAAATGGACTAACGATCATCCACTAGACAACATCATTGGAAATCCTCTCGTCCCGTATCAACACGGAAACAACTTGCAACCGATGCCTTATAGTGCTTCTTCAACTCCGTACTTCAAAGATCGAACCAAAGATGTTAAACCGCCATGAATGAAGACAATGGTTCAATGCTATGCAAGATGAAATTCATGAGTTTGATCGACTTGATGTATGGAGTTGGTACTTGCTCCGATTGTGCTATGATTATTGCTCTAAATGGATCTTCAAAGTGAAACTTGATGAGCATGGTGATGTGTTGAAGAACAAGGCTCGATTAGTTGCTAAAGGATACCGCCAAGAGGAGGTATTGACTTTGAAGAATCTTTGCTCTGCTTTCTCGAATCGAGGCAATCGTAATCTTTGGCTAATGCCGCTAGTAAGAACATGGTAGTCATCGATGGATGTAAAGACGGCATTTCAACAGAGATCTTAAAGAAGTCGCTCACGCCACCAACCCAAGGATTTGTGAATCAAGAGCATCCTTCTCACGCTTATCATTTGAAGAAAGCTCTTTACGGTTTAAAGCAAGCTCCAAGGGCATGGTATGATACACTATCAAAGTTTCTTCTATCTACCGGATTTAACAAAGGAGCAATTGATCCAACATTGTTCACCGTGAAGTCGAGCAAACATTTAATTCATGTTCAAATTTATGTTGATGATATCATCTTTGCCTCGACCGACCCCAACGAAAAGTGACTGCTTTCAAATGAAATGAGTTCAAAATTTCAAATGTCAATGATGGGACAAATGTCATTTTTCTTGGGATTACAAATTTCACAAAGTCCCGGAGGCATTTTCATAAATCAATTTAATTATGCAACCGAGATCTTAAAGAAATTTGGATTTGATTCAAGTGACCGCTGACACTCCCATGATTGATCGAACCAAACTAGATGAGGACCACTGTGATCATGATTGACCAAACGAAATATCGAGTATGATTGGATCCCCGATGTACCTCATCGCTAGTACACCGCACATCTTGTTCGCTGTTTGCATGTGTGCTAGATACCGTGCTAAGCCTACTAAAAGCACCTTGAAGCGGTTAAACGGGTCTTTCGGTATCTCCAAGGAACCATCAATATGGGACTTTGCACCAAGGACACCGGTATGTCACTAATGACCTATGCGAGATGTCGATCATGCAGGATGTCAAGATACTCGTCAAGCACGCCCTGAGGTGCTCGGTTTTGGGTGATAAGCTTGTGAGTGGTCTTCAAAGAAGCAAATGAGTACTTTATTTCCTCGGAGGCAGAATACATAGCCATGTCATCTTGTTGTGCTCAAACTTTGGATGAGATCTCAATTAATCGACTATGGCTTTGTATTCAACAAAATCCAGATCGTGATAATAAAAGTGTTATTGCTCTTTCATGCAATAACGCTCAACACTCAAGAGCTAAGCATATCGACATTCGACATCATTTCATCGGGAACAAGTGGAAAAGGTGTGGTGGAACTCTATTTTGTGAGGTCCGAATATCGCTAGCGCATATCTTCACTAAAGCTCTTCCAAGAGAACGTTTTGAGTTTATTCTTCCACGCCTTGGCTTGAAAAGCCTTCAACCGTAAACACTCAAACGCTCCGTGAGGAAGACGAGGAGTAAAGGTCTATCTTCATCTATGTCTTGTATATATCTATTCGAAAAACAAAATACAAAATTATAAAACCCTCAAAAAATCAAATAGAAAAATATAAAACCTTCAAAATCCATAAAAATCTGAAAAAAAAAAATATATCTTCAAAAATTATTGTCAATTTGTTATGTTTTTTTTCTGGTTCGACTATATCTACGGTCTTTGTGCTGTCATTCAAAGAATGACACGGGACTTTAGATGTTGTTCGAATTCTTTTAAAAAAAAATATATATATATTTTTGAGAGAAAGAAGAAAAAAATGGTTTATTGTCATTTCAGGCAGTAACCCGCTTTTCAAAGAAAGAACAGAGCCATACTTTATCATGTCTTCAAAGTTCTATGCTCGATTCTATAAACATTTATCTCGCCAAAACTAATCGCTTTGAAAATAACTCGTACTCTATTTTTGATAATCATCTGGACTTATTTGTCAAAATATCATCTCTCAATCAACATCCTATGTCATTGATTGAGGGGATAATGATTTCAATTAAATTAAAAGCTTTGGAATTCAATTGTTTTCGTAAGATATTCATGCATGTTTTATCAATGGAGTTTAAAGTCTTAAAATCCGATCCTTATCGCTAAAACGCTTTCATAATCAAGTCACAATTCTCCTTAAAGCTTTCAAAATCAATTTAATTATAAGAGATCACAAATCTCAAATGATTTGATAATTGTGATCGGGGGAGAATGTGTGATTTAAATTGGATTTAAACCGATAATTCGGTAAATGGTTTTATAAGGATGTACATGCTCTCCTTCCCACATGTGACAAACGATTTCAAATTTTCCATGCACATGTTGAGGGGGAGCATCTATCTTAAATCTATGATTTGAAACGTGATCACTTATCTCAATGTTCAGGTTCCCTCTAGTATGAGCAAAACCCTTTTCAAACCTAGAAGCACATATTGAGGGGGAGCAAAATCATGAAAACCTCATCCTTCCCCAAAATGCTTTATCTACTTGATTCGATTAGGGAAGTGATGTTGATATCTTTTAGAAAATGGTAATCAAAGAAGTTAATTCTTCCTCTTGCCTCCGTGTGCAAAACTATTTCAAACATTTGATGCACATGTTGAGGGGAGCACTTGTTCTAAAAATATCAAAACAATTCAGTACAAAATGTTTTGATAATATATCACAAGTATCCGGATTGATTTTTCAAATGGTTTTCAATTGGTTCAAATGGCGTATGAACAATACCAAATATACCCACCAAATTTACTTTATGTACGGTGATATAAGGATGATAAGGTTAGGTATTGGTTCCCATGATCCGCCGTAACGGAGGGATCTACCGAGGACAATCCACTAGTTAGTGTAGAAGTCCTTAGGTATGATGATAAAAGGAGAAAAGTGAGATATGGGAAGAGTGCGGATCGAGACAGAGCGAGTAATCGAACAAACCCAACAAGGTTCTTGCTATGAAGTCTCTGTATAATCAAGGGTTGAAGAATTAAAAAGAATTGAATGAGAAAAGGGTGAAACAAATAGCCTCCATATTTTCAACCTTAGGGAAGAAACCGGTTCAATTCATATGCTACCGATGGTAACATCGGTATTGAAGACAAGACGCTCATGGACCCAAAGGACGCACCGCACTAACTTCCCAAGCTACTCAAGTTCCTCTTAAAAGGGCTTGTTTCATTCTCACAGGAACCGACATTATCTATCGACTTTCTCTTAGAGATTGTTGATATGAAGAAGAGACCCGTCCCTAGTCTCCGACACAGATCCAAATATGCACATATTGAGTCTAGAGCCACGAGATCATCAATAAATCTCATTAGGACACTTTCAATGAAGACTCTGCTTCACACAATGTGGAAAGAGATATTATATCTCGAGTCCCACGCATTATCCTTGTGGTATTGCTGTAACATCCGAGTGATATGCAAACATATTCACAATGAAGATGGAAAGCCCTCCGAGCCAACATCAAACAAGCTCTCGGTGGGTGGCATGTCGATCTATTAAATAGATCAACCATGTGACAACCGAATGTAAACAATGGGCGATTCAATCTTTGAATCAATCCTCGTTCAGTTATGGATTGACGGATACCTTTGAAAAACCGGTCATTGTGCTTAAAAACTCTTTTCTTTAGCACATTGACCGTGTTCGAATATTTCAAATCAAAAGGTGTTTTATGATTGATAATTGATTTTCATTAAAACCTTCGTTGTATTGCAAAACAATTTATTGAGCAATACACGATTGTCTTTCAAATCTCTTTTCATCAATCGCTGAATTTCTACTACCGGTCACTCACTCCGTGTTGTCTTCTTTGAGATGTTCGGTTTGAGAACAGCTAGAGCAAACGCGAAACCCCGTCAAGGAAATTCTTCGAATTATACCGATCACGTGCATTACTTGTACCGATCAACGGGAACCGTGGGCGTGTACCTCAATTCAACGAAGTGATCAAAGACACTTTCGCGCTTTATTGCTAATCGCTTTATGTGTACACCCGACGTTTGGTACCGATCGTAATGAAGCGGTCCATCCATAGTCGCATGCTCACTTAACACATTCATCTCAAAAGAAATCATGATTAGTGCATCAATGACTCGATATTTTCACTCCATGCTTCGCTACGCCGCCAATATCATGAATCAACGAAAGCTTCGCTACTCGACGAGAAGATATCATGATCCGTAATGTGAGCATGTCGGTCCGAAAGTCACAACATCACATAATACCAACACCACAATGGATGTCTCGAGATTTTGTTAGCCGATGATCTCAAAAGTCGGCTTAAAACTATTATCACGTGGATCAAGAAAGACCTTCACTTGGATTAACCAAACATGCAATGAGAAGAATCTATGTTCACGAGCTTCGAGCCAAGTACTACATCAAGAATGCAAGAACGATCTTTAATGCCATATCCGGGTGTATTCAATGTAATTTTAGTACATGATTGAGGTGACCTCCCTTAGGGAGATTGTTAGAATTAGAAATTCCGTGTATTAAAGAGTCGGTCACCTCAAGTATATGTAATCGTTAGAAAGCTCGCAATGTAGTTATTTTAAGTTAAGTAGTATTTAGTTTAGTAACACCGCTGGAGGACTGGACGGGTCTTTACCCACTAAATACCGATCCACCCGATGTGTATGCTTATTGTAAGACTATAAATACTCTACCTTCCAAGGTGAGAGTTGGAGCTCATAATAAGAATTTTATTTCTCTCACTAAAGTTCCCTAAACCTCTAACTTTCTCTCTAGAATCATCCTATCGCCTACTTTGTGTTTGGTTTGATGTGTATGTGAAATCCAATATCTTACACTTACGTCGTAACTATTACCTCAACTACGGCGTAACCAAGTTTATTGAAGACTATGGCGTAACCACTTATAAGGTTACACCGTAACAAAGCAGATCTAGTGCAAAATACGATGAAATAGAAGGTTTACGTTACATTTTATATTAGTTACGCCAGAACCCGGATCCGCCTATAAATACCCCACTAATTCCAAAGATTTCTAATCATCCCATTCCACACACAACAACCGAGAACGTGAGAAAAGCTCAAGGCGGTCTAGAGGAGCATACTGAGTCGTCTCCAGGAGAAATCACTCTCCTACGATAAGCATTAGCATTTTATATTTTCTTTACTTTTAATTCATGTATTTCGTACCTTTGAATATTGAATTGGTTTGTATGATTAATATGAGCGGCTAAGCACCTCTTTGTCTTGGCCTAGTTATGATTCCTTAATTGTTTTGTTTATGTTTACTTTACTCCGCACAATTATTTCTAAGTGTATGCATGCATAGTTTATTGGTAGTCATCCTTGGTTCGGTAGTTTTGAATGGCGGTAGAGGCCAATTGTCTATGAGATATGACCAACCGACCCTAGGTGAGCGGACCGAGACGGAAGGGTAAGATATGACCAACTGACGACCCTTTCTACTTGTGCGATTTGACCAACCGATCACATATCGTTTGGATGAACTTAAGAATTAGGGGTGAGTGTCTAAGTTCCTAACGGTCGGGCACTCACTATTATAAATCTAGCATGTAGCGGTACTTAATGACTGGCTTAGGGACCAGAACAACATGACTTATGAGGGACACCTGACTTCTCCGTGGTGGCATCTTTGTCGATAGGTTTGGGCGAATTGACCAAGTGATGTCCTCTCGACTTTGACCCCGGTGAAGTAATTGGAAGTAAGTAGACGAGACATTACTAGCTAGGAGGATTAACTAGGTTAGCACCACTCTCCTCTATTGATTTTCCCTTTACCATTTATCTGCTTTTATTCTGCTTTAGTAGTTTAATTAATTAAATCCCTATCGAAACCTTTATTAACTGTGACACCTAGACTTAGTAATAATCCAACACACATAGCTCTTGGGACGACCTCGGCTTTACCGACATTACACTACACACGACCGGTACACCGCCTGTTAGTGCATTAGGGTAGACCATAGGTATAACGAGACTTTATAAATATTAAAACCCGTCAAGAAACCTGCATCAAGTTTTTGGCGCCGCCGGGGAGTTATATTAGGATTAATATTAAGTCTTTCATTTAATTTTAAACTTTTCTCACGATCATATTTCAAGTTTTCAGGTACCATGGAAGTTGTTAACATCGATGACCTCACTCTTGAGGAATATTTGGCATTAACAAGAGAAGAACAAGGACCAGGGATTGTTAGGCCGGCTATCGCAGAAGATGCTCAATTCAAAATCAAACCTCAATTCATGAAGGAATTACGTGCAAATCCCTTCTCTCGAAACATCACTGATGATGCCCATGAACATATAGACAACGTCGAGTACATTGTCAGCCTATTCAAAATTCCCAGAGTCTCACATGACGCTATCATGTTACTAGTATTCCCTATTTCTCTTACGGGAGCTGCTAAGAGATGGGTTGATCGATTACCTGCTGGAACTGTCAACATATGGCTTATCCTTAAAAAGTGTTTCATTCAGAGATATTGTCCTCCATCAAAGATGGCCAAGCAATTAGAAGAAATCCATAACTTCAAGCAAGAGGGTGATGAAACGTTATACCAAGCTTGGGAAAGGTACAACGAACTATTATACAAATGCGACTCATGACCTCAATGACCAACAAAGGTGAACATCTTCTACAAAGGTCCGAACATCTCCTCAAGACAAATGATTGATTCTCGGGGACCGATTCCCGGTATGACACCCACTTGGCTTTGGAAACTATTCAAAGATGGCGCACCACTCTCACAAATGGCACAATGGAAGAAGCAACCACAAGAAGAATGGAGATATGGAAGGCCTTGCAAAGAATAAAAAACAAATTAGAAAGCCTCGGAAGAGAAATGAAGAAGCTCAAGGAAAATGTGCATTCCATTCAAGTAGAGCGAAATGGAACTCCACTTACTAAAGAATGTTCCTCCAACGAGGAAGTTAAAAGGGTAGGAGAAGTTAAATATGGAAAAGAATCTCCTTTCAACAACTACAATAATAACGGGCCTAAATATCAAGAAACATCCTCAGGATTCTACACAAGAATCAACAACAATCCTCCTAAACCTAGCCTTGAAGAAATTATGCACATGCACATCGAAGAATCTACAAAAAAGGGAAATAAACTCAAGGAATGGATGGTCAAAGTGAAGGAGGATACCAATATGAACTTACGTAACCAAGATGCTGCGATTAAAAACCTCGAAACACAAATTGGGCAATTGGCTAAAAACCTTGAAACGAGTAATGCTAAAGCCATTGCCTGCAAAGCCATATTTGTGCAAGATAAAGCAAAGAAAGAGCAGTGCACTTCCTCTATAACTAATGATCTTTCCGGGATTAACTACCTAAGAGAGGATGATAAATCAGAAGACGACGAGGTCCTGCCGAGCCAACTTCCTGAGAAACAACAATACCAGGAAAGTTTTCTTCTCCCATGCACTATTGGTAACATTAAGATTCCCGCATTAGCTGATTTAGGGGCCGGGGTAAACCTTATCTCTACCACTTTATTTGGTAAAATAAAACTTACCAATTTAAAAGAAACAACTATTATGATAGAAATGGCTGATTCCTCTAAAGCTGTACTAAGGGGAATTGTGAATAATGTGCTTTTAAAGATTGGAAAATTCTTTTTCCCAACTGATTTTTTGGTTATTGACATGGGGAAGCAAGAGGCTTACAACTTAATTGTTGGAAGACCTTTTTTGGCCACTTGTAGGGCTCAAATTAAGGTTTTTGAAAAGCAAATTTCTTTGGGAACTGAAAATGAATGAATAACTTTTAGTATGAAAGAGCATATAAAACCAAAAGTTGAAATTTCTAATAATGTTGATGTTGTTAATATTCAATCACTAGATCCCGGTCTTCACTTTAATCCTATTACTAATGATAGTAGAGAGAATGTTGATCATTATAAGCAGAAACATGAAAAGATTGTCCAAGGCATTGAGGAGACTCTAGTTCCAAACAAACATTTCAGCAACTCGATGTTAACCAAGGATAACGAATCAATGACAACATGGCCCCCATATACTCGTCCTCAAAAATGTGAAAGAAAGGCGAATGAATGGATATACCCTCACAAGGGCGAGAGACATGATATTGAATCAGCATTGGAAGATTGGTACAAAATAAGATTTGGGAACTCGAAAATCCATAAGGTACTGGTTAAGCAGTATAAGTACAATCATCTCACTGATACAATAAATGGTGCAAGATCTAGCATAAGTATTACTAGTAGTCTTATTGCTGAAGATGATGACCGGGGAAAATCATGTGATGAATGGCTTTCACATAAATTTGGAACATAAGGCATCCGCAACACTACGAGGAAAAAGGGGTTTGGCAAATGGATGAATGAGTGCCAACGAGTGGTATAAGTCGGCCAGGTCCAAAGGCCCCCTTAGAAGCCCCGCGGCTCTGAGTCTAACTTAAAGAATCATAAATAAAGAAAAGTGCTCTTTCGGGAGACAACCTGAATTATCCCTTTTCTTTCGTTTTATTTCCATTTCTGTAGGGTTTTGTGTTTTCTAGCCATTTTTGTAGGAAACGAGGAAGTAATTACTCGCAGGTTCTTGATTCGACCAAAGTTACAACGTAACTCATATATGTGATTACGCCAGTAACCAACTTTTTCAGCAGAGATAATTCTTGACGCATTAATCATTACGGCATAATACCATCTCCGTGGTTACGCCAGTAACCACTCGCTTTGCAACTTATGTTAGGTTTTGCGATTCGGCGTAACTCCCTCATAAGAGTTACGACGTAACCTTCCTGCTTTAATTCTTTCATTTTAAAATGCAATAACCTTGTATTAGTATTTTAAATAAACTTTGTGGGTGTGTTCCTCAGTAAACCCTCACGAGACTTCACTCGTCCACTTGGGACACCAAGTGGTTTAAAAACTTGTTGCATATGCTAAATGCAACCGTGATTCCTACTGAAAGTGAGTTAGGTTTGTTTTTCATTTTCTTTTTTCTTTTTGAATTATGCTTGTTGGTAGTGTAATTTCGTGGATTGAAGTTTACTCATGATGCTTATACTAAGGCACGTCTCTTTTCGTGGGCCTTCTTTCTTTTGGAGCAAATTTGGAAGTTATCGCCTAATTCTACTTTTCTCTTCACCTTTATTTAATGCTTAGTACAAAAGGGACTTTGTACAATTCAAGTGGGGGACGGAGTAGAATTATCTCTTGAACATTATTTTGCCCTCATTTTTCTAGTTTATTTTGAAAAATTATGCAATTTTAAAATTTTGACATGTTTTTCTTAACCTAACTAGATTAGACCTTAGCCGAGCACATACAACCCTTGATATTATATGGTGAGATTAGCCTTATCCATTTCCAATATTTTACCCCAAATCCACCAAATTATGAGTGTCTTGGGTAGCTTGTAAACTTTAGAACTTGGCCTTTGCATCATTTCGAGACCATAGACGAGATATGTTGAGTTAGCTCGATGTATTTGGACTTTTCGGTTTTAGAAGGAAATATTATAGGATTATCACCCAAACAGCCTACCATTGTGTGTCTATCGATTAGTCACCTCGACTTCTCGACATGTGAAACCCACTCACCTTTAGTGAGCCCACCCTTCCGAGCCATTCCTTTCATTTTGTTAACCCGATATATTGTTTCGATACACCTATACACCTTAGCCTACCCTGTAGTCTTTATTTGTGATTGGGAAGTCATCATTTTTCTAAGTTCAAAGGTTCAAGTGGAAAGGTTCGGAAATCACGCTTTCATCGACAACATTCCTGAAGATCATTGAAGACCCCCCGAATTCCCATTGTTCATCTCAAGTGGGGGGATATTATGTTATTATTGTTATGTTGAAAAAAAAAAGTGATTCAAAAAAAAAAAATTGTTATGATTTAGATATTGTAAAGTGCGATGTTATAAGCACTATATTATGAGCTTTATAGATTTAGTATCGAGGAGGCCACCTCGGTCACATTTGAAGATTGAAGTTGGAGAAAAGGTAGTGTGCCCATCACGACGTCCTCTAATGACACATCTACCTTATATTTCACGATCCGGTATCTTGACTTCAAAGCTTGAACTTTGGGCGGACGATAAGTGGTGATGACTTGATTATAGATTTAGACTACCTGATTGTTTTTTTTATTTTACACCATTTATATATCCCATGTCTTATCCTACCCTTTAGTCATGAAGCGTGTCTAGGTGATGCAGCGAGCAATCTTTGTTGTCTTGGCCATGGATTTGGTCATGTATCATTGATTTTGTCCACTTCGCCGTGACATGTTAGTAATGACGAGTCACCCCTTAACCTTTGTCGTGTCTACCCATATTGCCTTCGAGAATTATTTAGCCTTTAACTCTAGTGGTGGAGATTTGTGTAACCGCTAAGCTTATGATAGAATACATGCTATGACTGTGCGATTGAGTGATCATCCCGAAATTGACACTTAGAATAATTGAGAGATTTGAGTGTTTTGTTCCCCTTTCGTGAGGTGTTCGGCTTTGTTTTATTCTAGCATAAGGGATTTGTAAACTTATATTTTCCAGGTTATGGGAAATATCTTTTTAGAAATCTTTCTAATAAGGTCTACTTGAGGGCAAGTAGAGTTCAGTGGGGATATTTGATAACATCAAATAGTCCTGAATATTAAGTGTCAATTTCCACCAATAATGCTTGTAATTTATATCATTTATATGGATTTACGCTTGTTTTGCATTGTTTTCCATTTTCAGGTAAATTACGAGCATTGGAGCTAAAGAGACGCGGAACTGGAGAAATATCTAAAGATTTATCACAGTATGCTACTTTGAAGAAGTTACGGCGTAAATCATCTCTCACATTACGCCGTAACTATTGCGTGACTCAGAATACCAACTTCCCTAAGGCTACGACGTAACTCTTCCCTAAGGCTACGACGTAACTATATTAGGTCAAATGAGGTTCCACGCCGCTGATACTTACGCCGTAACTATTACCTCAACTACGGCGTAACCAAGTTTATTGAAGACTACGGCGTAACCACTTATAAGGTTACGCCGTAACCAGCAGATCTAGTGCAAAATACGATGAAATAGAAGGTTACGGCGTAACTCTTATATTAGTTACGCCAGAACCGGATCCGCCTATAAATACCCCACGAATTCCAAAGATTTTTAATCATCCCATTCCACACACAACAACCAGAGAACGTGGGAAAAAGCTCAAGGAAGGTCTAGAGGAGCATACGGAGTTGTCTCCAAGGAGAAATCACTCCCCACGATAAGCATTAGCATTTTATATTTTCTTTACTTTCAATTCATGTATTTCGTACCTTTGAATATTGAATTGGTTTGTATGATTAATATGAGCGGCTAAGCACCTCTTGGTGCCGGCCTAGTTATGATTCCTTAATTGTTTTGTTTATTTACTTTACTTCCGTACAATTATTTCTAAGTGTATGCATGCATAGTTTATTGGTAGTCACCCTTGGTTCGGTAGTTTTGAATGGCGGTGAGGCCAATTGCCTAGGAGATATGACCAAGTGACCCTAGGTGAGCGGACCGAGACGGAATGGTAAGATATGACCAACCGACGACCCTTTCTACTTGTGCGATTTGACCAACCGATCACCTATCGTTTGGATGAACTTAAGAATTGGGGGTGAGTGTCTAAGTTCCTAATGGCCGGGCACTCACTATTATAAATCTAGCATGTAGCGGTACTTAATGACTTGGCTTAGGGACTAGGAACAACAGGACTTATGAGGGACACCGACTTCTCCTGTGGTGGCATCTTTGCTGATAGGTTTGGGCGAATTGACCAAATGTTGTCCTCTCGACTTTGACCCCAACCAAGTAATTGGAAGTAAGTAGACGTAGACATTACTAGCTAGGAGGATTAACTAGGTTAGCACCACTCTCCTATATTGATTTTCCCTTTACCATTTATATGCTTTTATTCTGCTTTAGTAGTTTAATTAATTAAATCCCTATCGAAACCTTTATTAATCTGTGACACCTAGACTTAGTAATAATCCAACACACATAGCTCTTGGGACGACCTCGGCTTTACCGATTACTACACTACACACGATCGGGTACACTGTCCGTTAGTGCATTAGGGTAGACCATAGGTATAACGAGACTTTATAAATATTAAAAGATGGTCAGTAAAACCTGCATCACATGCTAATATCGGCTACACCTGGAGCAATATTCATAACGTATCTAGACATAATATTTTCCACACAAGACTATGGGTGCATTTGAGCACAATTTCCACACATGATATTGGGTACATTTGAGCATGATTTCCACACAAGACTATGGGTGCATTTGAGCACGATTTTCATACATAACTATGGGTCATAAAGCACGATTCACTATGGGGTGCTTCCTCGAGTACATGACTAGTATTCGGCTATTTCCAGATCATTATCGGCTAGTTCCGAGCAAACATTAACATTTCTATTATTAGTTTTCATGAACCAATTTTTTAATGATATATATGCACAAAGAATGAGTTAGACAGCACAAAAGATGATTTTGATAGATATTCACTTTTTGCCATTGCTCGACTATATATGGATTAGTTAAAACAAAATGAACAAAATTTAACTCGGAAACACCTTAGAATAGTCGATACAAGCCATATAATGGTCAATAAGCTATTTTAGAATAGTTGGTAAAAAACTCTATGAAAACCCGTATTTATGTTTATCTGACATATAATTCTTTTAATAATTTAGTTAAGATGTAGTACTACTTCCTTTATCGTACAAACTATAATCAAATATTAAAAATCGAGTAAAATGCAAAATACAACTTTGTGGTTTGATACTTTTCACATTAAAAATCACGTCATAAATTTTTGAAGATCTACATTCTTCTGTAGTCATGTTAGTAAAATCGAAGTACATTGCATCCTTCGGAACTAACGATGTAATTTTATCTCCTTTACATTTGTTATCTACTAAAAGTCAAACATTCATCTAATTAAAATTACTCCCAAACACCCTCGATCGTGGTGGTGGCGTGTAGTGGAGGTGGCGGATGGGGTGGTCACTAATCCGATACCGCAAATACGACCAATGGTGGTGGTCACACATCCGACCACTATATATCTGAAGGAAGGTGGTGGAAGAGATGGAAAGAAGATGATAATTAGTTTAGTATTTTGTACTATAGTGTTTAAGAGTGTTTATTGGTGATGGATTTAAGTATCTTGTGGTGGTGAATATGATGAGAAAAAGATTACGGTAATGGGTGCTAGAGGTGATGAAAAGATGATAATGGTGGTGGTGGTGGGTAGTTGAGGTGGTGAAAAAAAAAAGATGAAATGAATAAAATGAGATGTTTAGGAGTGATTTTATAAAAAAAAAAAATGTTTGAATTTTAATATATACTCCGTAACAAAGATGAAATTACATAATTAGTCCCGCCAAATGTGATGCACTTGACTTTTACTAACTACTCCCTCCGTCTTATATTTATAGTCCATATTTATTTTTGGGTTGTCCCAAATTAATTGTCCACTTTCCTTTTTAAGTAAAAACTAGAGAATATAGTGGAAGAATATTCTATTTAAGTGGTTGAAAATTAATATCGCCTCACTTTTATTAAACTTTGTGATTTCTCTCATATGACTATAATTTCGGGACGGAGGGAGTAATAGATATGAATTGTCAAAAGTTTCCCACAAAAATGTATAATGTAAAAAGTGGCAAATTACAAAGATGTGTTTTGCATTTTACTTTAAAAAATTTATACAAAACATGCCGCAATCCATTTTATAGGCAATCAACGTTAAGAAAACATGTATTAATAATTTTTTTCCTCAGATGTCCTCAAGATAAAAAAATACACTTTCCTTTTTCCGTGAAGTGTCATAATCATTACATATTACTCATGAAGTGGTTCACCAAACGATATATATTTTTGTTTATTTATTGCTCATATGTTCCGTGAAGAAAATATTTATAGCCTACGCAACTCAATTTGCACATTAAAACAAGTTCTTTGATGGGTTCGTCAGGCCTGACTTGCCGGCTTGCTTTGCAATATAACTTTGATATATACTAAAACAAGGAATATGCTATATGAATTTCTTTTTAGACTATTCGGTCATCAGCACAGTGATACCACTCTTTTACCGTGAATGTTTAGTTAATTAGTGAAGTGGAATTTTAAAGAAACAAGCCATGTGTTCGATCTCAACTTCAAACTAAATGTTAATGTAATATGCGGGGCTAGGAAAGATCAATCGATACCGAAAGAGGTTCATGAGGTTCACCGGATCATAGCTTCCCCACTGATAGGACTTCAACTTCTTGTGTAAAAGGGGATCATGTTGGGCATTTACATTTTAATGTTTAGTCTCTTTAGTTAACTAGTTTGTACCTCAACATTCAAATATAATAAGATCATACAAAATAATTGCGTCTACGAACTATTGTTGCTCTCCATGTTGCTTCGGACTAATAGATTTCATGCACGCTAATAAAAACTAGCTTGAAACGAAATTACATTTTTTTTTTTTTTTTGGCAAAAACAAATTCGAGGTTGAACAGAAATCCAAAATAATAAGGTGACATCTAGTTGGAAAACAATTTCTTTCATTTCCTATTTCTTGTTTGTAGGAAAAGGAGAAGTTTTATTTTCACAAAACAATGAAATATTTAGAAAAAGCGTTTAGTTTGAGAAACATGTGTTTGTATTTTCCATTTTGCAAAACTAGAAAACATGTTTAAGTGTTGTTGTGTTCCATCTCAATTCTTTATTTACCTTTGTAATATTATAAAAACATCTTCAAAACACAAAAACAAATATTATAAACAAACAAACTAAATTATAAAATAACTAAAAAAATCTAATACGAGAAAATAAAGAATTAAAAAAGTAAAATATAACATCAAATAAAATGAAAAAATCTTCAAGCGACTACAATTCGACATAAAAACATTAAATTTGACATAAAGTAAAATTTTATGTTTCTTCCGTTTTATACGTTTTTATCCGTTTTTGTATGTTTTTATCCATTTTGTACGTTTTTATATGTTTTTGAACATTTTTATACGTTTTATTAGAGGTGGCAAACGGGTTGGGTCTGTTTGGTCATGGGATATACAGGTCATGTTTTAAAAATGGGTCAGATGGTTTGGGTTTGGTCGACCCACTAAATTATAGTGTTTTCATCCGTTTTTTACGTTTTCGTTTGTTTTTTTACTCTTTTGTATGTTTTTTACGTTTTCGTCCGTTTTATTATGTTTTCGTCCATTTTATTACGTTTTCGTCTTTTGTTACGTTTTGTCGGTTTTTTTACGTTTTCATCAGTTTTTTTTACGTTTTCGTCCATTTTCTTACATTTTCGCCCCTTTTTTTACGTTTCCGTACGATATTTTACGTTTTTGTATTTTTTTACGTTTTCGCCTGTTTTTATACGTTTTCTAAATTATAGTGTTTTCATCCATTTATTTTTACGTTTTAGTATGTTTTTTTACGTTTCGTCTATTTTTATACGTTTTCGTCTGTTTTTTACGTTTTCGTAAAAATTCAGACGAAAACGTAAAGAATAGGACGAAAACATAAAAATCGGATGAAAACGTAAAAAAAAGGCGAAAACGTAAAAAAATAGACGAAAACGTAAAAGATCGAACGAAAACATAAAAAACGGATAATTACGTAAAAAATCGGACGAAAATTTAAAAAAATTGACAAAAACGTTAAAAAAGGACGAAAACGTAAAAAATCGGATGAAAATGTAAAAAGACAGACGGAATTATAAAAAAACAGACGAAAATGTAAAAAAATTGACGACAATGTAAGGAAACATACTAAAACGTAAAACAACGGAAGAAAACGTAAGGAAACGGCCTAAAACGTAAAAAAACGGATGAAAACTTAAAAAAACAGACAAAAACATAAAAAAATCGGACGAAAACAAAAAAAATGGAGAAAACGTTAAAAATCAGACGAAAATGTAAAAAATCAGAGGAAAACGTAAAAAATCAGACGAAAACGTAAAAAAACATACTAAATCATAAAAAAACAGACGAAAACATAAAAAAATGAGCGAAAACGTAAAAAAGTCAAAACTTAAAAACAAGACAAAAACGTAAAAAATCGGACGAAAACGTAAAAAACATACGAAAACGTAAAAGAACGGACAAAAACGGCAAAAAAACAGACGAAACGTAAAAAATCAGAAGAAAACGTAAACTATCGGAAGAAAACGTAAAAGACAGATGAAAACGGACAAAACGTATAAAAACGGACAAAACGTATAAAAACATACAAAGACGTATAAAAACGATTAAAAACTGACGAAAACGGATTGAGGGTATTTCAAAGGAAAATAGGTGAAAAAAAAATGTTTTGTAGTTTTGTGTATTAAAGTTGAATAGGAATTTTGTGTTTTGTAGAGAATTTTATTGGAAAACACTAATTTGAACGTGATTTATGTTTTCTTTGTTTTTCACAAAATATTTTGTGGAAAACAAATGTGTTTTCCCTCAACTAAACGCGCCCTAAGCTTTTGACTATAGTTCTAAGGGTGTGTTTGGTTCATGGGTTTTGAGGTAGGCCCAAAAGTTGATAGTAAAAAATAAATGTGTGGTTGATGTTTGTGGGTCAATGTACTTTGTACTCGTTCTTTAATATTCGACGTTTACAAATCCTGGACAAAGGGGCGGTATTACAAAATCACTATAGTATTTTGCAATGTTTTGGAAACTCGGTCGATCCGGCCGAGTTAATCGGTTGAACCGGTTTCGACAAAAAAAAGAGTAAAAAAACAGGTTAACTGGTTAGATTAGCGGGGTTTTAAGTGACCCGATTCTCGAAACCCGATCGCGTTTGGTTTTTTCATTTTTTAAATAGAAAATCAGATAGACCCGATGGTCGAATCGGTTGACCCGGTTAGAAAAAAAAGTTTTTTTTACTAGAAAATCGGGTTTACCCAATGGCCAAACAGGTTAAACCGATAACCCAATGACTCAATCAGATAGATTAAAAATCCGATTTTCAAAACATTAGTATTTTGTTTGTTTTTTTTATATATGTTGACCATAATATCCGTCTCAACCACATATATCTATTTATGATTTACTTATTTATTTTTGGAGCGGTTATAAGGACCCCAAAAATAAAAACGATACCCTTACTTTTTTCGGTTTTTTATATTTTTATATTTTTATAATCTTTTTATAATATAAAACTATAAACTTGAAAGTACGGAATAAAAAATATAAAGTTTAACCAGTCACAAATATTAAACTAGCAAAAAGTACGGAACAAAAACTGATAAAAAATTGTGTTGTACTGTAAATTGAGAGGACAAAATAAATGTTTGTACTTTTACCCCTTTTCAGGTGGGCCTGAGGTACGTATAACATAACCATTTATATTAGAGGGGAAGGTGTCGTGATGGACCATCATCACTTCATTAGTGTCACCTCAACGCCACATCAACATCCCACTTCTCCACAACTAACCACAACAAACCCCCTCACTCATAACAAACCTCAACCTCTTCATTTGAGGCCCACCACTACCACTTTATTTTTTTCTTTTTCAAATTTTCATATAAACTAAATTTATTTATTAAAATAAAAATACAAAACAATAATATATAAAAAGAAGTTAAAAAAAAATGAATGTAAAACGTTACCTGTGTCTTCTTCTTTCTCCTTTACACACACTACAACTTTATTATCCACTTAAAAAAGGAGAAAACGTTACCTGTGTCTTCTTCTTCCTCCTTTACACACACTACAAACACATACTATAACAAACACACACATCAATTACAAACACACACTACAAACACACACTAATCAAATAACACAAATCAAAAAACATATAAAAATATATGTCGTTTGTGTCTTCATCGTCACCACGCCGATCACCACCGGCGACCATCATGAAAGCCACCCGGTGTGGCGGCGGCGACACTTAAATGCCACATAGGCTCACGGCGAGCCACGATATCCCCATACCTTCCGCTCTTAGTACATTGTAATTTCAAATATTTTTACATTAGTAAATTGTAAACTTGTTTATATTACTTTCTTCAAAACCCAAACTCAAATCTTAATTCTAAACCCATTTACGAACCAAATGGACCTAAGAGCTCTAGGTGTCATGAAGAGGTTACCCTCTTCATTCAGGGCCCATGGGTGCCACATCACCTTTAAATCACCATAACAAACCTCCACAACTAACCACAACTAACCCCCCTCCACTCACAACAAACCTCAACCTCTTCATTTGGGGCACACCACTACAACTTTATTTATTTTTTTCAAATTTTCAAATAAACTAAATTTATTTCATTAATAATTAAAATACATTAACAACACAATAATAAGAAAAAATAAATACGATACGTAAAAAAAAATGACACGGGAAAAAAAAATACAACACATACTAGTAGATCGGATCTTCGACATCCCACTTCGGGTAATTTTTCAAAATCTCCTAAGCGTGAACATACCAGAACTCCTTCCAACCAAAGCGTTGCTCAAAGTTCAGTTTAGCATTCTCGAGATGATCGTGGTTATTTTCACCACTTCGACGCTGCAAACGTTTGTAAATAGCGTTGAATTTTTTGCAATCAACGTTAATCCTCGACCATTTACTCGTGATTATATTTTTGGTACGATGGGCATCGGTAGTCTGATAATTGAACATCTCCATAATGTTGTTCCAAAAGAAATCTTCGGAACGGTTATTTCTCATATCTCGATCTTGCGAAATTTCTATCCAAATTTGCGCAAGCAACATTTCTTCAACCTTGTTCCACTTCGGGTTTTGAGATATATATTTTTTTAAATAGAGATATAGAAAGTTGGAGTTGATGAAGATGAGAAAAAATGATGGTTATGGTTTATTATTTATAAGGATGGTATAAGTTTTTTTTTTTTTTTTTTTTTTTTTAAGCGTTAACTATTCTTTTTTTAACGGATATATTTTTTCAAAATTATATTATATCCGTTTGGTTTTTGGCTTTTGTCAGTGAATTCATTTCGTTGTGTAGACGACAAGTACCCCAAGTGAAGGACGGCGAGACCTGGCGGTGTGGCAGCGAGGACGGCGAGCAGTTCACGGTGGCATCGAGATGACGACGAGGACGACACCTAGAGCTCTAGTCTTTGGCAGTTACACAATCACTTTGAACATGTACTTATCTTTTAGATTAAAGAAGATATCATGATGATTGCCATGGAGTTGATGATTTTGTACTATGAAAATGTGCTAATATCCTCGCTCTATGTTATCAAGACAAACATTGCTTCATTGTTTATCACAATGAGTAAATTCAAGAAAAAGAACATGCTAAAGTCAATAAAGACTTAGGGCCGTTTGGTTTGTAGATGGGTTTAGGATTTGGATTTGGATTTGGATTAGGATTATGATTTGATATAAGTTTTAGAAAAAAGTATGAGAAAGAAAATATGTAAATAGTATTATATTAAGTATTTTATAGTTTTGTTTTAATATTAAAATATTAAATATATATTTACAGAAAGAGAAAGATTAGCAAAAGTGAGAGGATAACTCATTTAATATAGTAAGAAGACAAGATAAGTGTCAGTAACCCTTTGAAATTGTCAGAAAACCGATGAAGGGTGGTAACTTTTGTAGAATCCATATTTTTGGGTCTCATGTCACTATTTGAAATCCAAAAAATTCAACCAAACAATATTTTCTACTTTGATAACCAATCCCAATGGTCAATACCTCAAACCAAACGGGCCCTTAATTGACAAGACTAAGTTGTTGTAACTGGAATTTGATAGAATAATGGGATATCATATTATGTTTAAATATACAAATTAGATATCACAGATTTTAATTAATTATTTAACTAAAACAAGTTATACTGTATACCTTTTGGTCAATCGAAAACAACAGTTCAGCTTGATGAATAGTAGTAAAACACAATGTTCTCGAATAAAAGACAAAAATGTAACATAAACACCAACTTTTTTCAAGTAATGTATCACGATCATTATTAAAAGAAAACATCTTTGATAAATCATACCAACAACAAAACAAATACGTCAAAAATTTTGATCTAAAAAGCTAAATTTTCATAAAGTGTTTGAAAATTGAAATGACTATTCTTCTAAATTACTTTTCTTGACCTTTACTCATAACATAAGTGGGTCATCTCACTGTTACTTACAATGGCCCATCAACTTTTTAAAACTAGTAAAATAAAAGGTATAGCATAAATAAACCAAATACAAAAGCCCGGTTGAGCTGATTATAAGCAAATTTTAATGGCATTTAATTCAACCCAGTTGTATAAACAGAATAAGGGTTTTCTAAAATTATGGGTTGTATGTTTGGCACTTTAAAAGTGATTTAAATGATACAACTAACAGAAAATGACAAGGTACCATAGATGTTAGTGGTGTTGTAAACTAATCATTATATAAGCAAGCGAGTAATGTCATGCAATATCTTTTTACATTTTGTTTCTTCATACCGACACAAATATATAACACGTGTCATGCACAGTTTTTCTTTTTCTTTTTTTTTCTTTTTTTTTTATACTTTGGTTCATTGATCACTCCACTTATCAGACGTGTCATGCACTATTTTTCGAAGAATGATACAACCATAAACAAACTTTCAAAAACATTCACAAAATGACGTGTCAGCGGGTGATATTGTCATAAAATACATCAATCATCCGCTGACACGTCATTTGTGGATGTTTTTGTGAAAGTTTATTTGTGACTGTATCATTCCTCCTGTTACTCTTTCTTAATTTGGTTCATTCATCACTTCACTTGTCACATTTGCCATGCATTATTTCTCTTTCTTAATATAGTTTATTGATCACTCCACTTGTCACAATAATACAAGTATGATGATCAGTAATGATATGTGTACTAGAAGGAACTATCATTTTCCAAAGCAAAAATACTGAAATAATTTTTTCCCTCAGAAAATACCAAAATGAATAATTCTACTCACTCATGCTTCACTACAGACCAGCCATTAATATATGCATTCACTATAAATAATTAATCACCATATTGTTATAAGTAACGGGTTTATCACAAAATTAACGATATAATCAAGAGCTACATAGTATCATTAAAGAACTATTATAGAAATATTAGAGATATGAAGTATAAGTTACCTTAATAGGTGAACTTGGTGCAAGTTTATTGCATAGATTGCATGGGTATTTATACCACAAGATGTACTACACATTTCACACATTTACTTGGGGTAATTAGGAGACGATATGGTGCCACATTATTAGTCTAAGTTTGACAAAAATTGCAACCAATAATAGATACACTTGTGATATGTAGTAATTGATTTATAACACTCCCTATTGGATGCAACTTTTTCAACGAGAGTCAACTTTGAAGTACTGCCTCATTAAAAACCTTGCTAAAGTAAAAAGCCAGTGGGAAAAAACTTTAACTAAGGGAAAAAGAGTGCAATGTATAGTTTACTCCCTCTGATTTAGACATCCATAGAGTGTTATGTCTTCTGTACATGCCGCATTCCAATAGCATGGACGTGTTTTCTGAAAATCGAAGTTCGGAGTGTCTTGGTGAAAAGATCTGCTGAATTTTTGCTTGATTGGATATACTTCATTTCAATTTGGTTATCCTTTATAAGGTCTTGAGTGTATGCGAAGTATCTTGGAGGTATATGTTTGGTCCTGTCACTTTTGATATACCCTTCTTTCATTTGTGCAACATAAGCTGCATTATCTTCGTGGATGAGATTTGGGCTTTTCTCTTGAGATAGCCCACATGAAGTCGTAATGAGTTGTGTCATTGACCTCAACCATACACACTATCTGATAGCTTCATGTAATGCGATAACCTCAACATGATTTGATGATGTTGCTACAAGTGTTTTCTTTTGAGAACGCCATGAAATTGCAGTGCCTCCGTTCAAAAACACATAACCAGTTTGAGATCTAGCTTTGTGAGGATCAGACAAATAACCTTCATCGCATAACCAACCAATCCTTGTTTTGAATTGTTAGAATAAAATAAACCTAAATCAGTTGTTCCTCGAAGGTATCGGAATATGTGTTTGATTCCATTCCAATACCTTTTTGTGGGAGATGAACTTAATCTTGCCAACAAGTTAACTGCAAAAGAAATATCGGGTCTGGTATAATTTGTTAGATACATTAGAGCTCCAATTACACTGAGGTACGATACTTCTGGACCAAGGACATCTTCATCTTCTTCGCATACGTGTATTGGGGTGCTACTAAATTGTAAAACATATCATTTTCAACATTTAGTGATCTACCAACCATTGGTGTACTTAAAGATTTTGCTTTGATACACTCGGTCCCGACATGCTATATGTTTCGCCTTGACCCAAGCGGGGTCAAGCGAGCAGGAGTCACCTCAATAGATCTATTTATAACATTCGCGCTCCCACAGGAATCGGTGGTTCATGAAGAGAAGCAATTTGGGATCTAAAGACTTAGGCTAAGTGCGTAATATTCTAGGTCAAAGGTTTTGGTGTGCTCTATAAAATATCTATGTATGATGAAGACTTTAAACATGTAAAAAGCATAGTATGCATGGAATGCTGCGATAAAATGATTTAAGTAAAATGAGCATGTATCTTCCCCAAAACAAGTATAAAGCAGGTTAAAAGTTGGGGCTATGAAACTCACCTTGGCATTGTGCAATATGAAGTTTAAAGGGAATTAAATCAATGAGTGATGGTGTACGGCTCCGACACGCAACCTAGATAAGTACGGCATATTTAGTCTTCATGTTTAAGACTCGATAAAGTTTAACCAACTTTATAAGTTTTAAATGTTTTTGTTGTTGTTGTTGTTGTTGTTGTTGTTTATGTGGCATCATTTATCTTAGAACAGTTTACAAAGATTTGGATGGATTTCGGCATAGGAAGGATGACATGGAAGGAAGTCTTGAAGGAGGAATTACAACTTTGGTTTAATGGTGACCAAATGAGAATACTTGGAAGTGTATCTGTGAGAAAAAGATATCAAGGATGAACAGGACTTTGGTTTGTTGATAACGGATGACGATGTCTAAAAGCAAAGAAATGGTAGACATCATCGGGATATGAAAGCGATTACTATTTAATAGTTTAAGTACATATACATATATATGCATATGTAGCGCAAGTAAGTTTACATAAGTTTATATCTATAACAATTTAGTGAAAGAAGTTGTTAGTGATTTTATAGACAATATGTACATAAAACAAATCATTTTCGTCCTTGAGTCAGTTTTTGTGAAAATATGTTAAGTACGTATCTATTTTGATGAAAAATGGGTATGTTTTAGTTTTCCCGAGATAACTAAATGTTAAAATTTTTATATTTGAAAATATGAATCGTTTCATTTTGTTTGCGAAGCTCAAATTGGTGCTTATAATCGAAATAAGTTCCATTAAGTTTAAATAAGTCAACATAATAAAATTAAGTTATAAATCATATTTTCTCTAGTTTAATTTAAACTTATAGCTTTAGTGGTCTTGAAAATATTAAATCTTGTAGAAGATATATTTTAGAATCCATTTATTTTGATGAGTTTTGTAGATTTGCATGTCGGGTAAATACGCCATGTTTATATAAGTCGAACCAAATAAATAGATTTACTGGGGCTTCGCCCACAAGAAGATTGCATCAACACAAGCCCAAATTCAATGTGGTATTAACTCAACTCTATAGCTTCCAATTTTACCCATTATGTTATTTTATGCTTTTGAAAGTTGTTTCACAAACCTGAAGCCTACTATATACAAATTTTGAGATTGTGATTTGAGTAAAATAAAGAACAAGAGCAAGGGTGCCCATTGTTGTGGTCGCACAATGACAACCAAACACCTGTTGAAATTGTATATACCGAAACAAACGCACCCGTTGGTGCGTAATTTCGACCAACCAAACGCACTATTTAGTGCAGAAAATTGAGAAACCAAACGCACCATTTAGTGCGGAAAATTGGCAAATGGAGCAGCTCTCTTTTGAGCTGAAAGTCACCGACAAAACACCATTTTGGAGTTAATCGCAGCAACTCACCCTTTTTGAATTTGAAAATCGGTGCAAACGCACCTTTTGGAGCCGAAAATCAGCGGGACTAACGCACCTTGGGGTCGTAAATCTGACCTTAAAGGGGTGAAATGAGGTGTCCAGTGCACCATTTAGGCTGAATACCAAGCCTATAAGGGTATGTGACGAGCAAGTCTAGGCGCACCCTTTGGGGCTTGATACTGACTACAAACACAAGACTCTTGTGAGCCTATCTGCACACCGAACCAAGGCAACAAAACACTAGGATTCTTACTCATTGATGACCCGGTGAAGTGGGTACTACCCGACATGAGCACATGAAGGATGACATGGAAGGAAGTCTTGAAGGAGGAATTACAACCGGTTTAATGGTGACCAAATGAGAATACTTGAAGTGTATACGAAAAAGATATCAGGATGAGCAGGGACTTTGGTTTGTTGATAACAGGATGACGATGTACTGAAAAGCAAAGAAATGGTAGACATCATGGGATATGAAAGCGATTACTATTTAATAGTTTAAGTACATATACATATATATGCATATGTAGCGCAAGTAAGTTTACATAAGTTTATATCTATAACAATTTAGTGAAAGAAGTTGTTAGTGATTTTATAGACAATATGTACATAAAACAAATCGTTTTCGTCCTTGAGTCAGTTTTTGTGAAAATATGTTAAGTACGTATATATTTTGATGAAAAATGGGTATGACCCATGTATATGTTTTAGTTTTCCCGAGATAACTAAATGTTAAAATTTTTATATTTGAAAATATGAATCGTTTCATTTTGTTTGTGAAGCTCAAATTGGTGCTTATAATCGAAATAAGTTCCATTAAGTTTAAATAAGTCAACATAATAAAATGCTGTACATGTAGTGTGAAATAAGCGATGGATTAAGCTTATGTATGCTTAAATTTTAACTTGGACAATAATAAATTTCCACAGATACTTTGTGGGCAAGTATTGTATGTGCGGTGTCTTATTTCTAAAGGGAACAAATGACCTCTCGTTTTATATTTTAGATATAGCATTTTGTCGGAAAATAATTGATTTGAATTTTCTGACGCGATAAATATTATTAAAATAATCCGAAATTTTACGGGTTGTTATATCATCTTCTTCGCATGGTAAACGGATCATTATCAACATTTAGTGATCTACCAGTTGTTGAAGCATAATGCAGTGACGATTCAACGACTCTCCTTGGCAGTTAGTCGTCTTCTCGAGCCCTAGTAGACCATCAACAAAGAACCGTTAGGAGTGGACCCGGTCGTAGCCCGGGGTCCGCCTCCGACGGTCAAGTTAGTGTCGGCGTGATGTGTAATATATCTTAGGGTTAGAGATAACTGCGTGTGTATATATAGGCATGCATTAGGGTTTAGGCAGAGTGGGCGCATCTGCTAGGCCCGACCCATTCTGGCCGGTCAGGACCATCGTCCTGAAGCCCCCAAGTCTAGTATGAGATAGCGCATGGCTATATTATGCTAGACTTAAGTCCCCGATGGCGCGTGGGTGAAAGTAGATCCCGCATGCCGCTTCACGGATAAGGCGTACCTTTGTACCGAAGAGCGGCCGCGAAGATGGTGCGGCTGTAAGGCGTGTACAGATGTAAAAGTGCTACTTGTCTTGGCGACAAAGAAGGCGACATAAGGCGTGCTTTTGCGCATAAGATAATAGCGTCTTGGCGACAAAGAGGTCGCGACGGAAGACGTTGCTTCATGCATGAGTGCTTGGCGCTAAAGATGCGCGACGAGGCGTGCTACTGCATGTGCGCGCGTCTTCACAACCGACGAGCGTCCATATTGAAACGTTTTAGGACCTTCTCAATATAATTCGATTGATGCACAAAAATTCCATTAGGCATGTGCTCAATTTGCAAACCAAGACATTATTTTGTTTTTCCAAGATCCTTCATTTCAAACTCTTCCTTTAAGTGCATGACGACTTCGTTGATTTCTTTATTTGTACCAATGATGTTTAGATCATCAACATAAACAGCTATGATTATGAACCTGAATGTTGTTTTCTTGATAAAGACACAAGGACATATAAGAATACTTTTATATCCTTTGCTTATCAAATAATCGCTTAAACGATTATACCACATGTGTCCTGACTGCTTTAACCCATACAAATATCTTTGTAATTTGATAGAATACATGTCTTTGGGTTTTGCACTTAATGCTTCA
Source organism: Chrysanthemum lavandulifolium (assembly GCA_022545495.1). Taxonomy (NCBI): domain Eukaryota; kingdom Viridiplantae; phylum Streptophyta; class Magnoliopsida; order Asterales; family Asteraceae; genus Chrysanthemum; species Chrysanthemum lavandulifolium. The sequence goes on from CM040243.1 coordinate 139,842,093, forward strand.
GGCATTTTAAATCCTTCAGGGATTTTCATATAGATATCACTATCAAGTGAACCGTACAAGTAAGCATTAATAACATCCATAAGACGCATGTCTAAGTTTTCAGAAACTGCAAGGCTGATTAAATATCGAAACGTAATTGCATCCATTACTTTAAAATACGTTTCCTCATAATCAGTTCTGGTCTTTGAGAAAAACCTTGAACAACAATCTAGCTTTATATCTTATGACCTCATCGTTCTCATTTCGTTTTCGTATGAAAACCCATTTATACCTAAGTTAGGGAAACCAATTATAGTATTGGATAACTCAAATGTATTAGATTTGAATTCCCGGATCGTTCCTAGCGAAGGATGAATGGAGTTAAAAACTCACGTCGCGTTATTCGGGATTTGAATGGTTAAAGAGGATTTTATAGTGATTTCTAAACTACGGAGCAAGAAATAATAATGAAAGGCAATTAAATCTACTAAATCTATGGTGTAAACAAGAAATTATAACTAAATATGCAAATTACAACTAAAAACGTAAATTACAATAATTCTAAAACGTATACTAAATTGCAAACTAAAATATTTTAACTCCTAAAAGTGAACTAATAATTTTCTACAGCTAAAAATGTGATTTAAAAATAATCTAAAATTTAAAACTAATTTTTTGGTTTTTTTAATTTTATTTGAATTAAAAACTATTTTTGTACTTTTAAAATTAATTTAAAAAGCTAGAAAATATAAAAATTTACAAGAAAATAACCAAACTATTTTTCAAAAATCTAAATTAACTAAAAATGATTTTTAAAACTTAATTTATATTTTTATGACTTTTTCTTTATTTATTATGAATTTAAAACTAATTAAATCTAATAAAATGTCTAGAAAATACTAATTTAACTAGGAAAAATATGGAAAAAACTTTTATGACTTTTTGATTTTTCTAAACCTAAGAAAATTAACTTTGTATTTTTGTGACCTTTTTATGATTTAATTGAATTAAAAACTATTTAAAAGTACTTAAAACTGAATTTTATTCTAGAAAAATAGTAAATGGTTTTGGAAAATTATGAAAACTTGCAGGAAAGTCCTAAATATAACTGAGAATCTATGAAAATTATAAAAAGCAACTAGAGTAGTTTTATTAAGCACTATGATGCAAACAGTTAGAAAAAGCCAATATGAAATAATCTAAAAGCGCAATTAAACTACCACAAGCCACCACAAGCTCAAATAAGCTAACACTAACTAAAAACAACCTAATGCTACTGAGTTCAATCAAATAAGCACAGAAAATAAGCCAAAAATAACTCTACTTATTCTAAATCCCAAACAACAAAAACAATCTTGATCTCCTAACTTTAAGCTGTTCTAGAGTCTTGAAATAAGGACTTATGGAAAAGTACAAGTTGGAAATTCAAGACAACCTAGCCAATAGCTTTTGGACAAAAAATGAGCTTAAATGGAGCTTTTAATAACTTGTTACAAGCTTTTGAAATTGGACAAGTAGACAGAAACAACTGTGGTGCAGGACACACAAACCCAAACTGACCAACTTTCAGCCCTCAGCAGATTAAGCTAGAGATTTTTATGATTTTTTTCCTTTTTAGAAAAGTAAAAGGAGATGGTGAAATTGTGATTTTTAATTTTTAATATTTTTTATGACAACTAAAATGGATTTAAAAGGCTGGTGAAAACTGAGAAAAACAGATTTTGGACCAAAATTGAATTTTAACAAAAACCTTTTACTTTGACTATTTTGAACTTTGATCCTAATTTGATGAAAGGAAATGCAATAATAAGCTACAATGCAACCTATATAAGCTAGATTATCAACTATATAACCTATACCTAAGATTGTGCAAACTAAATCTATCCTAAATCTAACTGCTATGCCATTTAAATTAAATTTTGACTTTTTACTGAATTGAACCTTAATTTTGTGACTTATCTTACCTCAATGTACCTAAATGAAACTATTAGAACAACAAATGACTACTGCAACAAGCTTGAACACTACAATCAAGTATAAACCAAACACTCCTTATGGTAGCTGGTATAGAACTTTTGTGAAGTAACAAAATGAATAAAGCTCTTAGACTTATAACATATGCTTATTAACTAACTGTTTACAGAATAAAGCTCAATTTAACTATGTTAAACAATAAGCACCATCAAATGCAGATTATGATCACTAAAACAGATTATGCGATGCAAATATGTTTGCTAAGCTATTAAGTGATAGGAAACAATCTGATAAGCTATAATCTGACTAAATAAGCAATAACTAACAAATTAAAGCAAGTGAAAACAGATCTACTCATATGGAACATTATTATGCACTTTAAAACTAAAATTGAAGCAAAACTCACTTTGGATCTCAGCTGAACAGAGATCACCAATTTAATGGCAGCTACAAGCTCTCTAGCTTATTAATAAGCTAAAGTAAAGTCCATCTGGCCAATCCATTTAGACCACTTCCATGCTTTCCACATTATGCAAAGGTATTTTTGATTTATTGACTGATTTTGGTGATTTTGTTGTGCAAATAAACAAAGCTTAGAATAAGCTATATTAAGCTTAATCTAAACCTAAGTAAACAGAAACTCAAGCTTATTGAAGCTTGTGATAAGTTTTGGACATATTTTTATTTTCCAAGTATTTTTCTGATTTTTATGTGAATTTTGATTTGAAAATAATAACAAGCTAATTTAGATTATTGATAAGCTAAAGAGATTCAAACAGAAACTTATTAACTTCACTGAATGATTTGAAACAGTAAATAAGAGCTTATAGAAATTTGCACTAAAAAGTAAATTCTCATTAATTGAAACTTGCATACAAGACTAAAATAAGAACTACAAACTATTTAAAAAGCTTTAAAAACACTTAATAAAATGAAATTACACCTGCTAAAACACCTACAAATTCTACATGTAACTGTGTGAAATCAGGGGTCTATTTATAGCCAAGCTTGAGCTGTAGGAAGCTTCAGGAAGACCTCATTTGTGCTTCTTTGGACGATTCTTAGCCTTTGGTCACAATCCCATCAATCACCAATCAATTTCAGCCGTTTGATTGAGCTTGTGATGTGTCTCCACCAATTATATCACTTCCTTTGTCCATGTTGGCAATCCAATGCGTCATTCCATCTGACACGTTGTCAGAAGCCTTCTAGAAGGGATTTAAGTACGGGTAAATCAGGGTATGGCAGGGTAAAAGAGATCTTGGGGATAAACAGTGAATTTTAGGCGCATTTATTCGTTTGAGAATTTTTTTATTGAGTTTGACTGAAGGGTGTTGACCGGTGAATAAATGGAGGATTCATGTGGTATTTGAAAGGGTGACGGGAATTATGACTAGGGTCATGATATGGTAAAGGGTCCAATTGAAAAAGGAAAGTATTATTTGAATGGGGTTGACCGGGTCTTGGGTGTGTTGACCGTGGGTATTTTTTTTTTGTTATTTTTGGGTTGGATTGGGCTAGGAAAAGTAGGAATGGGCTTTTGGTAAAGGGTAAGTGGATTTGGATTATTTAGGTGTAGTTTTGAAAGGGTAAAAGTGATATAAGGGCCTTTCATGTTAAATTTGCAAATCTAGGACCAATAGTGTAAATTTAGAAATGGAAGGGTGTAAATGGTATATTGGATAAAATGAGGGGTAGATTGTGAAACTTGGGTGAAGTGAAAGGTGTAATGTGAAAACTCCCAAAACATTTCCCGAGATCCGTAATTTGCACTTTTCAGCATCAAAATCCCATACAATAGCATCCCGACATCAGCTTCTGCTCTCTTCTCATTCTCGTGCTCGGTTTTTATCTGATTTGTCTTTCTTTTGTGTGTTTTGTCATATCCGTACCTGCACATGCATAAACTCAAGAAACCAACAAATATTAGGCATTAACGGCTCTTTTCTGGTTATTTTGGGCCGGTTTTGGTAAAGAAAATATATGTGTTTTTGCACATACCAAAATACCCCAGACTAGAAGATTGTCGTGTCCTCACGCAATGTAATCAACTCACGCTTCTAAAACCAAGGATTTCAACCTCTTTCTACTAAACCTATGAAAAGTAGCAAAGATTCCTCAAAAGAGATTAAGAAACCCTAAAAACGCCCCTTTTACCTTTAATTTCACATATAGATATTACGATTAAGCACTTATCATTATGAGTGATGGTTTGTTGAACTTTCATGTCGATCAATAACTCCAACATTTTTCAAAAGACATTTTTAGGATCACGGAGTAGGAAACACAACTCAGCGAGGAGTGACCATACGGATAGAATACATCGTCCCTGATTTTTCACAAGTCCCCAAACTAAGCGTAAAATCGAAATCATTGTTAAATATGACTTTAGATGCTAACACTACCCATGGAAGTTACTTGTGTAATTACCTCTTGCTCCCATTTTCCTATTTTCCTCTATTTATTTTATTTTTGGTGAGAAATGAATTTCTTCAAGTTTCTCGTTTCGATAGGTTTTATTCCGATAAAGATATGAAGCTAAAACGCTAATTAGTTTTCCATCTTCCCTCGAAAACCGTTGCAAACAAGAATGAGGTCCACATCAAGGTCCTAATTTAACACGATTTAGGGATATATCCTTTTTATTACGACCGAAACAACTCATCTACGAGTCCAGAGACAGAAGCTTTATTTAAATATCTCCCGGAGTCAAAATTTGGCTTAACACTATTTCAACACATTTTCATTTTGCAATTTAAGCCCTCGGTCTTTTCAACCACTAATTCAACGGGATTACCGTATTATCAGAAGTCTTATTATGACTTTTGAATTTTCCTCAACCTTTTTGAAATCCATGACAACGGGGTAAGTCAGACATAGAAAACTTTTATGGCTTTGGATTTTCACTTTAATACATTTAGGCTTTATTTCATGTTAATTTTTGCCAAACTCCGAGTCCCACGGCTTTTATACCACAACACTGACAGTACCTCGATGTGTCCCCAACTCTTATAAGCAAGGACTCTCTAAAGAAGATAAAGAACTAACTATCGCCAAAACCTAACATCTTTAATTATTATTGAACAGATATGGGGTGAGACAATTTTGTGGGAGCAAAAAGCCACAAGTACCTTCGATGAGCTCTAAAGAGAACCAACTACTCCACGCTTAGCATCTAAACTCATAAGTAACTCTATCATTCCTCGATCTCCGCAAATTTAAAATCTTAAATAATGAAATTCGTGGATGCTTAGCCAATAATTTTATTTATCTATGGTTAAGGGAACAAGCTAGGGCTCAACACGCCCGGTCAAGTCAAAATTCTATTCATACTCTCACCAGCGGAAAGCCAACAAGGTGTCAAAACATATATTAACTTAGCAAATACTTCGTCAAATAATTTCAAGTCTCGCATTTTTAAAGTTACTCATTAGAAACTAGCAAATCTTTCAAAGCTTTGCATATTTAAAATCACTTAGGGAAGCTTGCAAATTCTTGGCCTTGTAAGCTAGAATCGCATTTTATAGCCTATTTTCTAAGCAATTAGCAAAGACTTTTTCAAGAAAACGCATATTTAAAGTAACTTCTAAGCAACTCGTAAAGACTTTTCAATTATAAAACTAGCAAAAGCTTACAAAAAAATTTAAATTTTCTCATTTTTGCACAATTTTTTCAATTTCTAAGGAAAAACGGGGTTGCGAGAGTACACGGCAAAGAATAAGCAAGTGCGGTCAAATCAAATCGAAGATTACCCACCCCAGACTAAAACGAAACATTGTCCTCAATATTTAAAGGTAAGGGTATGAACAAAAATCTAAAAGCCGTTTATTAAGTATGCTTAAAGATAAACGTTAGCCGATAAGATTTCGGATATCGGATTTCCATCAGTATCGATCATGAAACTTGAGTGGAGAAAAGACAAACTTCGAGCACGAGAGTCTTCAAATCGGGAGATCCTAGACAAAAACATCACATACAACCAAACACGAGAAATCGAAGAGGCTAACTATAACAATCCATAAAATTTTGGATTATTATAATAATATTTATTACGTCAGAAAATTTAAATCAATTATTTTCTGACAGTTGTCGATATTTAAATTTAAAAACGAGAGGTCATCTCATTTCCTTAAAAACCCGACACCGCACACACGATACTTGTCCACTGAGTATCTATATAGTAAATGTGAAATTTATTGTTGTCTAAGTTAAATTTAAGCATACGTAAGCTTAAACCCTTGTTATGGGAAGTTATCGCACACATTGCAGCACGCAGTAACATACAAAACTAAAAATAAATACTGAGATAAGTGAAATATACACTTTTAAACATTCACTGATAATTTACGAATGAAAACGAGAAGTTATCTCGTTGTCTCAGAAAATCACGGCACCGCACGCATACCGACACCAAATTATAATCAAATTTCTACGTTATAATCAAATTTCTACGTAATAATAATGTTATATTATTACGTTTAAGAAATCGTTCCCAAAAACGTAATTTTTATATTTTTCAAATACCGGAAAGGTACACTTAAGTGAAAATTCGACAAAACACGGGGTACAAATCATACTATATTTAATATTAAAAACAAAAGTCCATTCAACCTAATCCTACTCAAAGTCGTCCTAGCCTCCTGCCTTTTATTTTCTTTTTCTGTCTTGTCGTTCTCTTTCAGCATAAAAAAAGAGCAAGAGCAGGTTTCTCCTTCTACCCTTCAAAGCTATCAATGAAACGTCATTTTCATCTCCAGTTCCTCCTTGGTTCTCTTCTCCCAACACACTTCACGTGACTCTTTTGAAGACCACGCGGATAGGGATGTTTGCCAAGAATAGTTATTCATCATCTCAAGACCAAGAAAGGAAGTTCTAATAAACCAATTTTTTCATCTATAGAAAGGGTCAATTACTCACAGGCTCCTCCACACATCTCACGCATCAAGCACTAAAAATTAGGGTTCATACCAATTCAAAGGGTTTTCTAAATAAATAAGGGGGTTTTGCAAATTGAGGTGTTAGGAGCCTAATCCAAGTCTCAATTCGTTCCGATTCATCTCCAATCGTCCCAATTAAAGCTCATGTAGTGTTCGGTTTCAATCCTCCCCGACCAACGAAATTTAATGTAAGAATATTCTATTGATATCTTGTTAAATTTGTTACAAATATATTTTATTTCCAATGTTATTTATGAATTGGAAGTCATATTGTTGAAGATTGAAATTTATAAAGGAATTGGTAATAATGTGATTTAGTTAAAAGTGGTGTGGAAAAATTGTTGTTGATATTGTTGCGGATCTGTGGTAAAAGACATTGGTGTAAGTAGTATTGGCTTATCATGTCCTCAACTCATTTCCGAGTTTACTCGAAACCATATTCGACATACATACCTCGCCTTATTTATGTTATCTAGGCTCATTAGTGTTTTGGTGGAACGAGAATAAAACACCTCGAGGGTGTTATTTTACCTTATTGTGTTCAACCCGTAGGGTCCTAACCCGTAAGGATGAAGTTAATAATGAACCTTGTTCAAGTCGGGTATTTCCCGCTAGTCACTAACTAGACTTGGACCCTATCACTTTGTCTTCCCTGAGTATACCTTTATGTGGTGTTAGGCCATAGCCTTGGTTGTTAATAGTTGCGGGTTTTGTTTTGCACATTCAAATGCGTTTGATTGGTTTACTTTGAGTCAAGGAAAACTACCCCGAAGGGTAGTTTGTTGCCATAACAGTCCCAAGACCATGACTATGGTCGAATGGGTCTCGAGTGTCATCATGTTTAAGGTTAAAGTGTCATATTATTTTTACTACTCGAACCCCACAGGTGGTCTACTCTCTCTATATCAAAATTTGTAAACTAATATAGTTTGTTAAATGTGGAAGTTTCTTTTAGGCCTAAGGATACTAGGCCAAAGCCAGTAAATATTTAAGGGTGCGTTTGATGTTCCTGGGCACACAAGGTGTGTTTATTTAGTCATGGGTTCACAAGCCCATCAAAAGTATAAGGCTAGTTTGGTTCAAGTGTGTGTGTATAACTGGGTTGAAGCCCAGTTTCCCATATCAAGAGTCCGTTTGGGTTCTGAAAAGCCTACTCGAGCGTGAAATGAGTTTCGTCCCAAGTTTCCTCAATTAGAATCCCGTTTCATTCAAATTTTCTCATCTAAACCCACTCGTCCCGACAGTAAATATGCGACATATCCCTTGATGCGACATAATATATATATAACATTGGTACAAAAGTGAATGTGGTAATAGCAAGATATTTATACAAGACAATTGCACCATTCGTAACATATTTAGAAAATCCGATACAATATAAATTTAGCAACATTTAATTTGAATATGAGACCGAGAAATCCAATTTAAGGAAGTATAACGTACAACTTTTGTTAATTGTTTAAATATACAAACAAATCTATTACCTTACCATGACAAAAGCATATGATGTACTATTTCCTTTATATACATCTATGTCATGTCAAATTTTCAATAAACACATTTGTTATTTTACTTTACAAATGATATGTATTTATTGAAAACTTAAAAATGGTATATAAATTAGGCCAACACTTATATCAAACTTGATTTTGTTGCTTAATCATTCTTTTATAGTAAAAACATTTATCTCTTTTAAAATGTATACATTTGTCATATGAAATATATTTTGGAAACTTACAAATATGTACAAGTTGAATTGTACTTAAAACTCTTCTTTATACATTTATTAGTAATGACATAAATATATATATAAATTATATATATATATATATATATATATATATATATATATATATATATATATATATATATATATATATATATATATATATATATATATATATGGCTAGCGCTTCAAGACTATATTAGATGCGATCTTACACAAGACTCATTTAGACCAATAGGAATTTAGTATTAATCAACATTTTATTTAATTGAAAAGGGCATAATAGTCAAACACATTTTAGTTTCTTTTTGAATTTTTTAATTAAAAAACGTTTTAAATTTCCTCATTTTCGGATTTTTTTTTTTTTTTTTTTTTAGTATAAATGAAGTGCATATGTGTTTTTTTTTAAATATTGTAAATTTACATATTTTCCTTGTGTATCAAACTTGTTTTGCTTAAATGGTAATTTCACATATTCTAGTGTATATTTTTAATATTCAAATTTATAACAAAAACATAAATATAGACATATACATGTACCTTTAAATTTATAACAAACCAAAAGTATAAATGGTATACACAAAAATTGATATCAAATGAAATACAATATAAATTCAAATGTATCTTGTTAAGTATATATGTACACATCAACTAAAAACATGTACAGACTCTTCTAAGAACATGTGTGCACTCTTCTAAGAATATACACATGTGTGCACTCTTCTAAGAACATGTGTGTACTCTTCCAAGAACATACATGCACTCTTCCAAGAACATACATGCACGCTTCACTTTCTCATCAAATTCATTAGAACATATGAGTACCCTTCCAAGACACATGTGCTCTTTTATATTAGTCGCGGTCTCCATCTTTGTCAAACAGGTTCGATACAAACTACAAAACAATTATTATTTTTTTATTAGAAACAAAAACACATATTCATAATTCAAAACATATATGCATACATGTTTTCTTATTTTATTTTAGCTTCAAAATACATATGCACACCATTTCATTGATTTTATACCAACCATTAAACACATATGCACCCTTTCACTAATTTTATGTTAACATACATGCACATTTTCGAATTACATGAAATCAAATTTATACCAAATATAAAACAATCTAACTACATGCTCTTAACATCCAACTTCAACCAACAAAAGTGAAATCATTTTAAAAGGGTCCAATTATACATGCCCAAATTACAAAATGGTATTATAAAAATGAAAACCACAAACGGTATGCTTAGTCATCAACAAAATACCTTCATTTTAACTTTAGTATTAATATATGACATATGAGAGCTTAAACTAGAAAAATATCCTATTTTAACTTCAACATGTACCTTCGATTATTTATATTAAAATGTATCCTACGTTTTTGAACACAAAATGTATCCTAAGCTTGATGTCACCATCTCATTATAAAGAAAGAAAATTATTTTTAATAACCAAAATCATTTTTAAGAAAATCATAGTTTTTGAACGAAAAATGTATACTACGCTCTCACAAGCAACTTATATAAACTCGATTATATTATAAAGCAATATAAACCTTAAATCGCCGGTGGTCGAATCGAGCAACCGTTATTCTTAATTGTAAACAAACGCCTGCAATCTCCGCGACCACCATGAACGCCCATCATCCGTGAATGTAGACATCGGAACAGAGCAAAAGACGAGGATAAAGGGTGTGGGGCGGTTGTATATGACAAAACATGATGGTATTAGGAGATCTAGATCATGGTCACGGTTTTATGTGACAAAATATGAAGATGGTGGCTAGGGTTTTTTTAAAGAGAGGATAAATGTATGTGTAAATCTGGATGTAGATTTTGATAGGAGTAGTGGAGTAAATGTAGACGTTTGAACGAAAATCATTTATGCGAATTCAATAATACCTTTCACCATTTCTTTAATTGAAAAAGAAACCTTTATCTTTTGTTTAATTGCAATTTTGACACATTTAATCTTAACCTTTGATCAAACTCATTTAATGGCCCGATTCATTATAACAAGACTGTAGCATCCGTATCTAATATGAGTCTTGCATAGAATATAACATATATATATATATATATATATATATATATATATATATATATATATATATATATATATATATATATATGCTTCCTTCATTCATGATATCCACTTAGTCCGATAATGTCCTAATAAATGTACATACCTTTCGTACATCGCCATTCGGTTATCATCAAACCGAAGCCACGTTCATCCTTGATATCCTTTTCTACGTGTGCCCTTCCATAAGCCAATACACTCAAACCTTGAAAATCTATTACCAACTTAAATGATGCCACACAAGCAACAACAACAACAACAACACAAACATTTAAAAATTTATAAAGTTAGTTAAACTTTATCGAGTCTTAAACATGAGTAAAGACTAAATTGCCGTACTAAATTAGGTTGCGTGTCGGAGCCGTGCACTACCACTAATTGATATATTCCACCTCATACTGCACATAGCTAAGGTGAGTTTCATAGCCCCTACTTTTACTGTTTTATACTTGTTTTGGGGAAAGATACATGTTCATTTTACTTAAATGATTTAATTACTGAAATTGTGCATTTCTATGCATACTATGCTTTATGATTGATATGTTTAAAGTTACATCACACATAGATGTTTTATGGACCATACCATAATGCTTGACTTAGAATATTACGCAACTTAGCCTAAGTCCTTAGATCCCACATTGCCTTTTTCATGAAGAGTCAATTAGCTGGGAAGCGCGTATGTTATAAATAGATCTATTGGGGGTGACTCCCCTATTCGGTTGGCCCCGCATGGGTCAAGGCGAAACATATAGCATGTCGAAACCGAGTGTATTGGGATAAACACTCGCCATGGGCTCCTTATTTGTATGACTACATTTTGCATACAGAAACTGTCGTAGCTTCGGTTGCATGAACTTAGTGCTAGCGTAATAGATATTATATATGACATTATATTCGTTGTAATGTTCATATACCCTACTTATGGTCCACTAATAAAATTCTTTTATCTAAGGTAAACATAAATTTATATGACATTATGCAAGACGTAATGGTCATCAAAACTAAATGTTAAATGGTATACTGAAGTGCCATTTAAATAAACCTATGAACTCACCAACCTCGTGTTGACACTTTTTAGCATGTATCTTCAGGTTTTGAGGTGATAGCTTATCTTTGGAGGCGCAAGGCAAAGGCATGACATGGTCATAGACGACTCTGATTTATGTATTGGGACCACTTTTTTATAATGGGCCATTTTTTCGCACAAATCAATAATGTAAATATTGTTTAAGAATGAATAAAAGTTTCTTTATGGAAATCAGTTGTTCTATGCTTATGTTGTGATATCAATTTAGTAGCACCCCAATACTTGTGTGCTTCTGCTAAGCCATTTTGGGGGTGTTACACTAACCCCTTCACGTCACTTATTAGAAGAAAATAGAAAGAAGATAGAGGATAAGCATGGGGTGCCTCCATCTTATCCGTCTTGGAAACGCTAGCCATCCGCTTGACCATGTAGTATGCGAGGTTGAAAGGAGTTGAGTTGACAAGGCAATAGATCATGTAAACTAGACATGCGTTAGGATGATCCTTATTTCCAACCAAGCAAAGGACATTCTCCATAAGAACTTGTTCCCATTTCTTGTAGAGAGGGAACATCTTTGAAAGTTCCATTTGGAAGGGATCCCGATAGATGACCTTTGAGTTCCTAGTTACCCGAGTTGGGGAGGCTCTTTGCATAAAAACGGTATCTCTCACCGTGGCCGGTTCCGGGAGAGGTGTGAAATAAACCTCGTGCTCATCAACCATGTCATGAAGCTTGGCTAGTGACCATTCATTGGAATATATGCATACTCCATGGTGAGGAATACGAAGAATCCGGGCAAACTCAACAAAGGTTAAGGTTTAGTTGTGTTCATTGATGACGAAGGCAATTGAGATTTTCTTTCATCATTCCTTATGATCCTAATGCTTTTGTAGAACTCAAGAACAAATACGGGGCATATTTGTTCGTGGATGTTGAGGATAAATTGAAAGTTGATTCCCGAAAGACCTCGGTGTGGAAAACTAGAAGGGGGGGTTGAATAGTTTTACCAATTAAAACTTCCTTTGAAACTATTTAGATCGACTTATGTCAATCTATTTGGTTGTGTGTGTTGGATGTTGATAAACAAGCATATAAAGATATGTAATGAAAAGATAAGAGTAAGAAGCACAAAACCACAACGCGAGTATTTATAGTGGTTCGGCTACAAGGACACCTTCCTTGCCCTACTCCACTCCCCGAGTCACCTACTCGAGAGTTCGTAAACACTACATCAATCTCCTTATGGCGGAGAAGCCTTCACAACGTCGCCTACCCTTTTTCCGGTGCTAGGCTAACCACCGTGTTCTTTCACTCCAAGGTGAACCAAACCTACACAACGTCGCCTACCCTTTATAAGGTACTAGGCTAAGTACCTAGTTCTTTCACTCCAAGGTGAACTACACCTTCACAACGTCGCCTACCCTTTATTAGGTACTAGGCTAAGCACCTAGTTCCATTGCAATGGAGGAACTACTACCACACTACACCAACGACTAATCCCAATGGAGATCTACTCCTTTACAACATCATCAAGGATATCAATATCCTTGGATCTAATACTAGTCTATCTTGTACATCGAAACACACCATATCGAATGTACATCTAAGGCACCTTTCACTAATACCTTTGACTAGATCTACAAGACACCTTTCACTAATGTCTTGTGACTTAGGATAGTGTTTTGAAAAATATCCTAGAGGCTTTGAGATGAGAAAATTAGAATTTGATCAACTTTGATCAATTTTGAAGTGAGGATGATTTATGATCAATTTTTTCATAATAGAAAGATTTCAAAGACTAAGTAGAAAATGAAGTGTGAGTTTGAGAGCGGAAGAGTAATGGATTAAAATGAAACGGTAGATCTAAAAGCGTTTTAGAGTGTGATCTAGGTGTGTGAGTAGGAAGGATCAACTTATCTTGATAAGGACTTAATTTTCCTTAAGACACTATGTTTAGCTTAGTGTGAGGTGTTCTAAGGATATGTTTGAAATATAATGCTTGCAATTGCATTTGTTTCTTAGGATCCCACGGTTCCCTAAGTGTAGGGATCCGTCTAGCACAATCTTTGTGATCGCCCATACGCTCAACAGACCTTTACTAAAGGTATGCAATGATCTTGACAATGCATTATATCTCAAGGATAGTCTAAAAGAGTTCTAATACTAAGATATCAAATGTAAGATGTTTTATTTCATGAAAGAAATTGGATTACATTGATAAAGCACAGTCAAGAGAATTGATCCTATTTTGGAATACTACTAGGTTCCTTGAGTGTTTTCGCTAGGAGAATCATTATGTGATTGATGAGTGTTGGTGGAATCAAGAATGAAGAAAGTCTTCATGAGAGATATGTTTAGCGGTTCCATCATCTTGTTCACAAGTACGTACAACGGACTTTGAAATTGAGGATGAAAGTGCATAACATTATGATAGAGGTGTGTCAAGAACATTCCATAAGGGATGAGTTTATTCTTGGAGCCTTGAAGATTTGCAATTCGCCTTGCGAAAAGTAGGCGAGATTGTATGGTTGTTGTGTTAGCAAGCGATACAACATGTGAGCACAACAAGCGGGAAGAATTTCTCGATTTCCTAAGGCTCCAAACATTTTCACGTGGGATGAGTGCAAGAGGCTTATACTCTTCTCGGATATCCCTTGTAAAGATAATGTTTGGATCGGAGTAATATGGTCGAGGTTTGCATATTATGCGATTTAAATCTTCAGGAGAGGGTATGTGAACAATATGGACTATTTTCTTCACGAAAGTTGAGAGAGAATCAAGAGACCAATCTTGGTGAAGGCGCATTGTCCATGATTAGGAATCCGGAGGATGTGAGCAAAATGCCCAAGGGTTAGAGTAAACTTTTGGTTTTAATATAAAACCAAAGAGATAGAAGCGATCCTCGTTACGAGCGAGTTCGACTTGTGGAAGAATTCCATTATGAACCTTGGATATATCTTCTCGTTGATTTCAAGAAGACATTCTAGTCCTATGGCTCGGAAGGAGGTATTGATACCTTCTTGAATTATAGAAGGTGTCTACAATCGTCCTTCATGGAAGTGACGGGTTTCGAGATTGTTGAACCACGGACATGATTGCCGGTGTGTTGGGCTCGAGAGAGATGTTAGGAGTGTAGCGCTAGTGGTGAAAAATCAAACTCGTATTCATGCGTCATAGTTGAACCTATAGAAGTGATGGGTTAATAAGAGGTGATGTTTATGGTCAACCTATGATTATCTAACATTTTATTAGATTTTATTAACAATGTTTTTTTAAACAAGAAAGATACTTGACTCACTTATGGTTTTGACATTCTAGTGGAGTATTACTTTTAGAAGAAAATGGTTTTAATTTGCATGAAAAGCATTTTTCGATGAGACGGATCCACGGTTCCTTTTCAAAAGGGATCCGGCTAGTATAACTTCCGGGATCCGTGGATATGTAGTAATGAAATGATTTGATAAAAACATAGGTTTTACATTTTATACGAAGTGTTTTATCCTACATTTTCTTTTAGCATACACACATGACTTCTAATGTATCACGAAGGAATATGAAACATACAAATCACAAGAAAATAAATAATAACAAAGATAACAAGATTATTAGTAATATTGCATTTCAATGCTAAGGATGATACAAAGGATTGGGTATATGATCCCAATGTAGATTAACAACACAAAGTAAATGTCTCCATATGTGAACTTCATCATAGGGAACACAAGTGCGATGAGTGTTAAGGCGATGAGCACGAGTGCGATTTAAACCATGTTGATGACGGATCTTCTTGGTTTCGGTTGAGATGGAATGAGGAGGAAGATGAAGTTTTTGAGTGAGAGGAAATTTTTGAAATTGGAAGGTTTGAAAAAATGAGGGTTTGATAGATTGGTCGACGGTGGGAGTTTTATAGGGAAAGAGGAATTTTGAAATTAGTGTTTTGTTTTATTATTGGATTAAAAGAAAACAAAACATAAGTTTTTATATCTGACGACTTTAGGCGAGAAATAAGACACGTATGAAAGAAAAAGACTTCTAATGAAGCTTCATGTAAAACATGTAATTTGCACAAAAGATAATCATATAAATACCTAAATAGGTATACTTAATTATCAAGCAAAGTAAAAAGAAAATCATACCTCTAGCGCACTTAGGAATGTCTTTACAAATGACACAAACAAATGTCACTTAGACTATTCATGCTCCTTTCGTTTAAGATACCTTTTAAGGAAGGTATTCTTGTTATAGCGACTCTAAAGCTTGGTGGGTATGAGCTTTGACTAATCAACATGATGAGAAGATTAGTGCAATTAAATGAAAAATAAATAAGAGAAATGTTGTTATCAAATCAACATCCAAACATATAGTTTTAAAAGACATGGTGTTTGTTTTTATGAAAAACCTTCTTTGTAGTTTTCAATTAACCATGGATCGTATCAAGTTTTAAAGTACAATATACTTCAAGAAACTTGGTAACTCGGCTCGATGCCAATTGTGGAAAACTAGAAGGGGGTTGAATAGTTTTACCAATTAAAACTTCCTTTTAACTATTTAGATCGACTTATGTCGATCTATTTGAATTAATGTGTTGGATGTTGATAAACAAGCATATAAAGATATGTAATGAAAAGATAAGAGTAAGAAGCACAAAACCACAACGCAGTATTTATAGTGGTTCGGCTACAAGGACACCTTCCTTGCCTACTCCACTCCCCGAGTCACCTACTCGAGAGTTCGTAAACACTACACCAAGCTCCTTATGGCGGAGAAGCCTTCACAACGTCGCTTACCCTTTATCCGGTGCTAGGCTAACCACGGGTTCTTTCACTCAAGGTGAACCAAACCTACACAACGTCAGCCTACCCTTTATAAGGTACTAGGCTAAGTACCTAGTTCTTTCACTCAAGGTGAACTACACTTTCACAACATCGCCTACCCTTTATTAGGTACTAGGCTAAGCACCTAGTTCCATTGCAATGGAGGAACTACTACCACACTACACCAACGACTAATCCTAAAGGAGATCTACTCCTTTACAACATTATCAAGGATATCAATATCCTTGGATCTAATACTAGTCTATCTTGTACATCGAAACACACTATATCGAATGTACATCTAAGGCACCTTTCACTAATACCTTTGACTAGATCTACAAGACACCTTTCACTAATGTCTTGTGTCTTCACTTCTAAGCACCTTTCACTAATGCTTCTTTGTCTTGACTTCTAAGCACCTTTCACTAATGCTTCTTTGTCTTGACTTCTAAGCACCTTTCACTAATGCTTCTTTGTCTTGACTTCTAAGCACCTACCACAAGTGCTTATCCTATAGACGATAGATACCCTTCACTAATATCTTCGTCTTGACACTTGAGACATCTTTCACTAATGTCTTCAACACTACACTTCTTTCAAGAAATAAAGGAATCATCAACAAGAAGACTTGATGAGCCTTGATGATGAGGAAGCATGGCAACTCATGGACTTGAGCTTGCTCGACTTCAAAGGTGGTGATCTTGCCTTTAAGAGGAACCTAAAGATCACACAAAAACAAAACTACAAACATAGATCTCTTGGATCTAAGGTTAGTGAGATTTAACTCAGGGGAGAAAGTGTGTTAGAAATGGGTGAGAAATAATGAAGAAATGGCTCACTATTTATAGAGGAAAAATCCTACTATTCCCCGGATCCCACGGATCCCTATCACAAGGGATCCGGCTAGCACAAAGCTAAGGATCCGTGGAACGCTCCTCTTTGCCCATGGGTATTTTGGTTATGGGTCATGGGTCATGGGTCATGGGTTGAACCATGGATCTTTGGCTAGATACAATGTATCTTTGAGTGCAATGCACTTAGTCACTTGGGTATGGGTTGATCCATGGGTTATGGATATTATCCATGTATGATATAAGCATGATGTCATGCAATGGGTTATGGGTCAAAATCCATGGGTTATGGGCTTTGGGTTGTACCCAACTACATTCAATGTATTTGCCCAATGGGTTGTGATACTTAAGTTGCTACCCATTTATATTACCCAATATACTACATACTAGTTATGTGTATATTTTATCCAAATATGTAAACACTAGTTGTTGTACATATGTATTACTTTAAATCATAAAATCACTTATACTTGTTTTAGTGTTTTATGTGAAAATGTGAATATGTTAGAAACTATTAGTTCAAACCATTTACGTATTTTATTTGTTTCGTTAATATGATTTTACGTTTGTTATCGACAAAACATTAGAAGATCGTAAAATATAAATAAACGTTTTTACGGCTTATTTGTATTAACACTCGAGAATGTCGGTATTGTTTGAGAAAGGATTGTTCGACTACACGGCCTTCATGAAACAACCGCTTTTGTAGCATTTTGAAAGCCTTTCGGTCTTGAGGGCTAAGACCTTCCTTTCGGTTGTGCATTGGTATGTAATGAGCCGTATCTTGGTAATCTTGTTGTTTAGAGCTTGGCATGATTGATCCTAAACACCAAAACCACAATGTGATCTTAATTAAGTGAATAGTTCCTTTTTGAGGTTCATCACAATTTTTGCTCAACACATCTCTTTTGAATTCATTATGAGTTCTAATTTGTATTAACAATGTTTATTCTTTGATTAGTTATCTTAGAAAACAATGTGATAGCAAATTGTGACAAACCCACTTGAATCAAGGTTCTCAAGATGTAAAAATTGTACTACTAGGAACTAGAGAATGGAAATTACAATGTAGTGAAGATAATACTTACACAAGTGATTGATTTCCTTGGAATGATGAAGAAAGATCTCTTAGGAACAGTAATTATGGGTTTATGTTCGTATGTGAAAGAGTAAAGTAAGGAGTAGAAGTGCACAGTGATCATCAAACACGTATTCTGTCTTACTGATGTGCCGGTTCCCATGGATCCCTTGCAAAAGGGATTCGGCTAGTTAAAACGTAGGGATTTGGCAGTTCAGCAGAGAAACAGTTTGAGTGGGTTTGATAATTTTGACACGGGAGTTTTTGATTTTGATTTTTGTCAATGGTCTTGCTCTATATCTTAGGGTTTGTTTAAGGTTCAAGGTTATGACGAGTCTTCGTGTTTACAAAACACTTTTGACGAGGTTCCTTTTTACGAGTAAGTCATAAGTCGGGAAACTAAGAATCATGTAAAAAAATTATATTTTATCATGATATGAAAAGTTTCGAATGGAAAATGTTGACATAGATTACTAATGCAATGCCAATATCTCCATGTGAGAAATGATGAATTAAAACTTTTGATTAGTCAAATTTCTTTACGAGGTAAAAATGTATAACGACTATGGAGATCAACCAAGAATACTATTCCTGATGATGTGTTTAATATGAAGAATGACTTTCTGGAGAGTTGTGATATTGAAGTTTAAGCATTAAATCTACGAGTCTTTTCATAGTATATGTAATATAATACTACCTAATATAATTTAGAAGCATATATTATTAATTTATCTACAAACAATTAGTATTAACTAATTATAGTTAGAAGAACATACCTTTGCTATATATTCTTTTTATGATTTTTGAAAATCATTGATGCGAAATACTTCATGAGCTTTTAAAATACCTAATCGTATTTTGTAAAAGCAAATAGTAACTACTTTGGATTCTTCTTTGGGTGTTGACTTCATTTTTCTTTAGATGAAGCGAAGTCATTGAACGAATCCTAGCATGAAGAATTCTCAAAAGAAAATGTTATAATGATTTTCACTATCCAACATTTAAAGTATAAGAATTTCTAAAACATGACTTTTTGTTTTAAGAAGTTTCCTTCTTTGTAGTTTTCAAACATACACGGATCGTATCAAGTTTTTAAAGTACAATATACTCTAAGAAGCTTGGTAACGAAGCTCTGATACCAATTGTGAAAAACTAGAAAGGGGGTTGAATAGTTTTGCCGATTAAAACTTTGTTTTAAAGTATTTAGATCGACTTATGTCAATCTATTTAATGTGTGTGTTGGATAATGATAGATAAACATATAAGTAAGTAATGTAAAGATAAAGAGTAAAAGAACACAAAACCACAACACGAGTATTTATAGTGGTTCGGCTACAATGACACCTTCCTTGCCTTACTCCACTCCCGAGTACCCACTCGAGAGTTCTTAAGCACTACACAACACAAGCTCCTTAATGTGGCGGAGAAGCCTTCACAACGCCGCCTACTCTTTATCAGGTACTAGGCTAGACACGAGTTCTTCCACGAGGTAGAACCACACCTATCACAACGTCGCCTACATTTTATCCGTACAAGGCTGAATCATCGAGTTCCATTACAAAGGAGGAACTACTAGCCAACACTACACCACAACACAACTACCTCAAAGGAGACACACTCCTTGTTACAACAATAAGGATATCAATATCCTTTAACCCAAACTATGTATCTTGTACATCGATGCACCATATCGAATGTATACCCTTGAAACCTTTCACTAATGCCTTCGACACGACCCTTCGGATCCGGCTACTGGGTCAGTTTAGTCCGAATTTCGGGTTGCAAACCGGGTTATGGGTTTTGGGTAATGGATTATGGATACCCAACAAGATGCAATGTACCTAGTCATTGGGTTATGGATCTTGGGTCATGGACTTTGGGTCATGAATCATGGATAATACCTAACATGACGTCATGCATGATGTCATGCAATGGGTAATGGGTTATGGATCATGCTCCATGGGTATAGGTTATGGACTTTGGTTTTTACCCAACAACATTCATTGTACCTAGTCAATGGATCATGGGTTATGGGTCATGGGTCATGGACTTTAGTTTTACCCTTTACTTTACCCATTATAATATATACAAAGTATATATACATTTTTATATTATGTAAACACTAGTTGTTATACATATGCATTTCTATAAGATGTAAACAATATTACTTGTTAGTGTTTATATAAAAATGTCTTTGGTTTTATATAACTTATTTACTAAACATGTTTTGATATAGTTTTAATATGTTTAGTAAAAGTGTTTTAGTAAACTATTGGCTCAAACCATTTATTTATTTTATTTGTTTCGTTAAAATGATTTTACGTTTGTTATCGAAAAAACATTAGAAGATCGTAAAATATAAATAAACGTTTTTATGGCTTATTTGTATAACACTCGGTCTCACATTTTTTTGTGCGAGGATCAAGATACACCAGTTAAGGTTCACTCCATGAGACATCTTTCTCATTGTTTTTCTTTTCTCCTCCGAGTGGAAGGAAAATTGCCTCACTAAAATGGCAATCAGCAGAACGTGTTGTGAAGACATCACCCGTTAAGGGTTCAAGATATCTTATGATAGAAATCGTCTCATATCCAACATATATCCCCAACCTTCTTTGAGGACTCATTTTTTTCGTTGTGGTAGTGCAATAAGAACATATACTGCACACCCAAAGATTATAAGGTCGGATATGTTTGGCTCTTGGCCAAAAGAAAGTTGCATATGGGAGTACACATGGTTTGCACTTGGTCTCATGCATATTAAAGACGCAGCAGGCAAGATTGCATGACCCCATATAGATACGGGGAGTTTTGTTCTCATGATCAACGGTCTAGCTATTAGATGTAGACGCTTAATCAATGATTCTGCTGAACCATTTTGCGTGTGTACATGAGCAACTGGATGTTCAACGACAGTCCCTACTGACATACATTAGTCATTAAATGCTTGAGACGTAAACTCACCAGCATTATCAAGTCTTACACGTTTAACAACGTAATCTGGAAAATGTGCTCTCAACTTAATGATTTGAGCAAGGAATTTTGCAAAGGCCACATTACGAGTTGATAACAAGGATACATGAGACCATCTACTTGATGCGTCTATTAGGATCATAAAATATCTAAATGGTCCACATGGTAGATGTATCAGTCCACAAATATCACATTGAATTCTTTTAAGAAACACAGGCGATTCCTTCTCAACTTTAAGTGGCGATGGCCTTGCAATTAACTTCCCAAGAGAACGGGATGTACACGGAGCCATTTTATCCATCTAAAGGATTTTTTGATCTTTCAATGGATGTCCATGTGTACTTTCAATTATCCTTTTCATCATTGTCGATCCTAGATGACCTAATCGGTCATGCCACAAACTGACTATACCAAGATCACACGGTTTCTCTTTAATCACCATGTGTGATTCTGCCATACTTGTGATTCTGCCATACTTAAATGTGTATGATGCAATCCAGAATGGAGCATTGACAGTTTTTCCAGTATATTGCTTTTATCAATGATATGCAAATATTTTTCATTTTCAATTGTTGTAGTTTAAGTGTCATATCCATTTAAATATATGTCACCAAAACTTAACAAGTTTCTACTAGATTTGGGAGAGAATATAGCATTATTTATCAAAAACTTTGTGCCATTTGGTAGTATGAAATTAGCTTTTCCCTTTCCTTCTATCAAGTCACAGGACCTGATATTGTACGTATTGTTCCTTTGGTTAGTCTGTATTTAGAAAAATATTTCTTTGACTTGAGGATAGTATATGTAGCACCGCTATCCGCTATACATAGGTCTCCAACCTTTTGTTGATGTTGTGCTCCAGTGGAATTCATTTTGAACTTCAAACAAAAATTTAGAGTGTACGTAATAGAAAAATAACTAGAAGTTCATATTTTTTAAAAGATATTTTACATAAGAATGAAATCCTATCGAATGAAAAACACACATGAAAGGGAAGTACATGCGAAAAGGAAACACATCAAAGCAAATGACATAGTTATGAAATTCAATATAGTTCCTCTCAAATACCCAGATCACTAAATAAATTTGGAGTGTTCAATTCATTGTGACCACTGAAGAAGTCTGAGGTATCTAAGTCATTATTTCCAAGATCAACTTGGTTCACAAGATTGACATCTCTCTCTTTTTCTTTGAGAGATGCTTGATACAGCTCACATAGGTGAGAGGCTGTTCGACAAGACTTTGCCTAGTGGTTTGAGCTACCACATCTAAAGCAAGAACCATCAGTGTTCCGCGAGGGCTAGATTCACCATTATGTTTACGCTTGCCCACATTTTTGGCCTTATTGTTTCCTGGAGCATAATTGTTGGTCTTTTGACCACTACCAGGGGTGAATCCACGACCATGAGTATAAACTCGACCGTTTTTCTTGTTCCGATCAAAAGAACGATTATGGCCATTGTTTTTGCCAAATTGGCCACGGCCTTTTCCATGACTTTGGCCTTGCCCACGCATAAAGCTTTTGGTATCATTTTTAGTAGCATTCACTTCAGGATATGCTAATGATCAAGTGGGACGAGATTGATGATTTTTCATCAAAAGCTCATTATTTTGCTCAGCAACAAGAAGATAAGCATTTAGCTCAGAATATCTTGTGAATTTCTGCAATCGGTATTATTGTTGTAAAGTTATGTTTGATGCATGAAATGTGGAGCAAGTCTTCTCCAACATATCTGCATCAGTAACCCTTTGTCCACAGAATTTAAGCTATGAACAAATTCTGAACAAAGCATAGCTGTACTCATTGACCTTTTTAAAGTCTTGGAACCGTAATCTCCATTCTTCTCGAACAGCTGGAAGTAATACTTCCCTTTGATTATCAAAGCGATCCTTAAGATCCTTCCAAAGAATACTTGGATAATCAGTGGTAAAGTATTCAAATTTCAGTCCATCATCAATATGTTTGCGAAGAAAAATGTTTGCCTTCGCTTTATCTAGTGATGGACAATCATTGTTTTCAATAATAGTATTTGCAATTCCCATAGATTCAAGATGCATTTTAACATTAAGAACCCATGGGATATAGTTTTTTCCAGTGACGTTAAGAGCAGCAAATTCAAGCTTTGATATGTTTGACATTTCTGAAAATATCACAATTTCAACAAACAATATATTATTAGAATCCATTAATATCAATGCATAGTGCAATACAGAATAATGGAAAATTAACAAATATATACAATCCCAAACAAAAGTACAATTCTCTAGGTGGGAGATTAACCAAAGGGTAAATAAGCAGAACGATTGTGATGATGATAACAACTAGAAACAAGCTAACCATCCTGGAAAACTTCTTTGAGCAAAAACTTGATTTAATAAAAGAGGATGATTTGTTTTTGTGATTTTTTTTTAGATTGGTAGCTCTGGATTTATAGCGAAAAATATAGACGTTGTAAAACTGTGTGTTTCTGATTACAACCGTTGCATAGTCGTTGTGTGTATATATATATATATATATATATATATATATAGAGTTAAGATCAAATAAAAAGATTAAATAAAATAAGAATAAAAGATTTTTTTCAAAAAGTATAAAAAAATTCCAAAAGATCCTACAAGACCTTAATTAGATGCATATAATCTTATGAAAACATTTTTATAATTTTGTGTTTTGATAGCTTTTTTAATCAAATGCATATGATGAAAAAAGATGATGCACAAAATTTTCTCTTGTTTTTTGTTCCTCTGCTGACGTCTGCGAAATCATGAAAAGTCAATTTGCAAAACCATTTATACATCAAATTAAGATTTAAAACTCAACGATATTTTCATAATTTATATGAAAAAATATCCATCTAGAAAAAATGCAACTTTTTCATGCATCATCATAATGTGGGATTTTTGGGAATTTTCGTGAACTTATTTTAATTTTTTATCTTTTTGGATATTCTTCTTTTATTTGATCTTTATCTATATATATATATATATATATATATATATATATATATATATATATATATATATATATATATATATATATATATATATATTTGATAACACCTTTATAAAAAGCAAGAAGATTATGATAAATACAAAATATAAAGATTAGTAACTATGAGGATAAATATTATTGTACGTAAATAAAAAACAGTTAATACATAAATAAATGCATAAGTAAATGTTAATTGCGTAAAGTAAATGTTTTAGTTGCATAAATAAAGGATTAGTGATAACAAATTAACAATAATAAAGGTTAGCATAATAATAACATACAAATGATTAGTAGTCCAAAGTCTTCCATGTGTCCATATAGATGATTAAGATA
Organism: Chrysanthemum lavandulifolium; assembly: GCA_022545495.1. Taxonomy (NCBI): domain Eukaryota; kingdom Viridiplantae; phylum Streptophyta; class Magnoliopsida; order Asterales; family Asteraceae; genus Chrysanthemum; species Chrysanthemum lavandulifolium. The sequence goes on from CM040243.1 coordinate 139,866,865, forward strand.
CTCGTGCTTCCAATTACCATTCTATATTACTATTGGTAAGAAAATTGTATAACTTAATTAAGTTTATTATAAAGTATATAAGGTTGTATTACTTTGTGAATTATAAAAAAGTATAGTTTTTTGCTTCTTATGTTGACAGACTACCCAAAAACTAGATTACCCACATTCATTTATATGAACTAGTACGTAGAATATTGGATTACGAAGTTACCAAATCAGGAGCTTTGAAGAAAAAGAAAAAAAAAAAATCTAAATGATAACTGAATTAAATGGGCACCGTGTAGTTGTGTATGAATATAAATACTTTTGTGGGTTACAAAAACTTATTTAAAATTTTTTTTACATAAAATGATTTTATAAAACTTACTTGATTATAACGACCATGAACGATCGTGCTGATAACGTGTTATAATTAACGGGTTTTATCACAAGATTAACGATATAATCAAGAACTACAAAGTATCATTAAAGAACTACTATAGAAATATTAGAGATATGAAAAGTATAAGTTACCTTAATAGGTGAAATTGGTGCAAGTTTATTGCATAGATTGCATGGGTGTTTATACTACAAGATATACTATACATTTCACACATTTACTTGGGGTAATTAGGAGACAATAGGGTGCCACATTATTATTCTAAGTTTGACAAAAGTTGCAACCAATAATAGATACACTTGTGATATGTAGTAACTGATTTATAACACACTTGAAGGGTACCCGCCAAGAATGCGTGTGCAGACGACGACTATTTCAGAATGAACAAATGTTTTGAGGTGGTGATGTGATGTGATGTGATGTGATGGTGGTGGCAGTGGCGATAAGTATAGTTATATGTGTTTGCTACCCGTTTAGTGAATTCGTTTCACAACACTTTGAATGTATATGTTAGTTGTAAGTGTTTGTTTGGGTTCAGTAACTTTCACGCGACATCATTATTTACGCATATAAAATACCCTCGCAATCTCTTACGCCACAAACAATCCCCAAAAGTATATGATTTTGTGAATCAAGATTATATTGATTGGAATAAATGAAATAAAGGTTAAAGTTGTAAAATTTTGAATTAAAATAAAATAAACCCACTAAAAATATAAAAACTAAAACTCATAAAAATATATTAAAATAGATGTTGAATTGAAGAAAGATAAAATTTTAGAAAATATTGTGAAATTAGATTATAATATAAATAAGTAGATAAAAGATATTTTAATTTGAAAATAAAGATAAATTTTAGTTGAGAAGTACACATGTCATTTTATAATTGGAGCTCCTTATCTTAATTTTTGGTGGTTAGGAGTTAGCTAGAGTTTGTTAGAAGTTAGAGCTTTGAGTTTGTTAAGAAGTGACATGTCATCTCACGACCTTGTTTTCTTATCTTAATTTTACACGCATTATCATATATCTTTCCATAATAAGAAAGAAAAATCGAATTTTAAGTTCTTCTAATTTTGAAGGCCTAAATGCATTATAAAGTAGTATAGATATAGATATGAGGTTAAGAATCATTGATATATATACATTCAAATAGTTAAAAGAAATTGATGTATACATTCAAATAGTTAAAATAATAATAATAATAATAATAAAAAAAAAAAGAATCGAATAAATTAGATTCTTGCTTTGTACAGTAACATAAAAAGGAAAAAGGCTGAAGCTCATAATAACGTTGATTCTTTTTCTCTATACAACTAAGGATTTACACAGTGCACTGACAAAGAAATCCAGTACCTGGTCCACCTGGATAATGGTGGCAATTTAGTCCCATTTACAAATAGTCTATCAGGGTTGTATTTATCACTAATGGAAACGAGTAGAACTAACATAATTGGTTAAGATGAAAAAGGGGTCAAAATGGATAAAATAGCTATCTCAAAGGTGATCTCTTACCATAATTGGCATATAATAATATAGTTTTTGTAATCATAGTTGGCGTGTTAACTATCACAAAAATTGAAAGGTGACCTCCTATCAAAACTGCTCATAACCAGACCCTTTTTGACCCATTACCAAACCCACCGACCCATTCATTTGGTCACCTATATCCAATCTGTGAACTTGAAAGAAAATTACACCAAATCATCTGCGGCAGAGACCAGATAACCGAAATGGGTTAAATAAGCAAACTTACCTGTGGTCCAAAACAGTGCATTTGAGACGGAATTGTTAAGAGGTACTTCACAGCTACCGAGTTCCTGATACATTTGACTTGAGCACCATAATAGGTTACAATCCTATATACGTCTCATACAAAAAAGTAGCAAACTTGTCATTCGTTAGATATAAATCAATCACTATAAAGGAATGTACAAGATTGTATTGATGATAAATAAGATTGAGAAACTAAATAGCAGTGTCGCCATCCCGTGTAAAAGCAAGAACTAATTGCTCCAGGCAATTGCCAGTACAACTACTAACTCCAATTCAGGTACCAATTAATAAACGTCAAATTATACTTCACTTAATAGTTAATAGTCTTTATAGATCCCCAATAGTCAGTTCTTGAGGCTAACCAGGATAGGCATCTGAGAGCCAGACTCGTCAAGCCTGCTGGACCCAACCGGTCTTTAACATCACATTTTTTTTTTAACATAGCATATTTAAATGAGTTTTTTTCTTCTCTTTTTTATTTGGAGTTCAGTTCTTGATTTTCGAATACCATGTCATATTAGTTATTTTGACTACAACAGACAGTATTACTTTTGGTTGCATTCAGGATCAATTGCGTAGCCAGTTCTACAAAAATCAAGCAAAAAGAAGAACATTATTCCACTCAGCAAGCATCTCATATTAGGGAATTTCAAAGAGTCAAAAGAAGATTTATGTGAGCAATATATGACCAAATATCTAATCTAAATAAGTTCAAGTTTGCACAGCTGAATAAATGCATAAGCAAGAGTAATGATTAGTGTTGCCTAAAACAATTTCCCTTCATTTAAAATAAATGCAGCATTTCCTATGCAGCAAAGCCTCTAGTCAAAATTACTGATTTGTCCATTAATAAATTTGTAAAATATTATAATAACTATTTGGTCCATAGTATTCGGCTATTTTTGTCACTATTGGTGCATTTATATTCAGCAACTTTATTAACTTGACAATTAAAACTAAAAACGTGAATATAGCTTATAACCCAATATGACTATCCTAAAATGAGCAGTAAGAATGGTGACATATGGGACGACCACAAAAAGAACAGGAGTACAGGACATGTCTTGGATATTATGTTTTGCCAGAAATTCAAAGTATTTTAGAAGTGTCAATTCACGTAAAGGGCTCAAACGATGGCACAATACCTCATCATGTGTTCTACTAAACAAGTTAATTGCATAGTGTTAATAAACTTGTGGTGACTGATACACACTATTAACAAATTTGAAGTGACTGGTGAACATCTGCTCATTGTACAAAGCTCAGTATACAGTGAGGGTATTCACTTTGAAAACAATTTGATCACATAATGACCTGTAAGAATCCAACTCCAGTAAAGGTCACTCTTGTGCTTTATATGCTCATATGTGATCAGCAATAAGTCCAAATGAAATAATTGCAAAAAGTTTTTTTTTAAAGAGTCAACCATGCATTTATTACAAAAAGAATGAGGAGTTTGTTTTAGCTTATATGTTGGACTTATGAGCTTATCTAAAATTTGAAAAGCCAATAACTCATTTTTGTGTGGCTTATCACTTATGAGCTTAACAACCTGAGCATAGAGCTTATTTAAATTCATAAGCTAAAAAGCTACAAAGAATGAGTTTATGAGCTTTTCAAATTTTACATATATAAGTTAAAACAAACACATCTAAGTAAGGATGTATACATTACTAGATAATAAAAGATAATTAAATAATAATTGTATTACCTTAATTTCTAAATAATTGAATGGATCTTAATGTATGAACCCTTCAATAACAATTTAGAAATTAAAGAAAATGTTGTTAAGGAAAAATAATCATAGTTAAAGATATCAATTAGTCAAAGACAAATAAATGCATTTAATGGAAAAGAACAAAAACACTTAGAATACAACTAATGTTACCGACACAGTTATATATTAGTTGGGTAACTGGATGTTCACCGATGCTAATTAAGACGCTAGCAAAAAGAAACAAGGGAAAGAAGATCATTAAATAAATAAAAGTTACCTCATAAGACTTACATTGCCTCTGATCGTATTCGTTTCCATTTAACCATCCACATTTCTTTAACGAGCGTCCTGAAAATTAACCATCCAAATCTCTATTATTAATGCATCACAATACTATTGAACAATAATACTTGTGTAGTTATAATTGATACATCAAAAGATTCAGCTGTTACACATGTATCCGACGCAGTTCCTTGCACAATAAAAAGTAAAATAGTATAATATTAAAGTTTATGCATGATATTATGCTGAATCTGGTCAATAGTAAAGCAATTTAATTTTTTTCTATTTCTGGCTATATCAATTGCAATTAACTTTAAGCTAATATCAACACTTTCTAAATCAAAGCTACGTACTTATTGATTGTTATCATTTTTAACTTAAATCATGAATTAACCGTGCTTCATCAAAAGGCCATTTGGAACTCAAATAATGACATTTTTTAATAAATGGAGGGAGCACTATGTTCAGCATAGGTAACACAGATGATCTACTTGATTTTAATTGCAATAAACTAAAAATAGCATGTACGCTTATAAGTTCCAAGACTATATGCCTATAAATTTATTTTTCTTAACGGCAAATTATTACACATCTATACCACCTACAATTATATAGCAAACAAATTAGTCTTATGGTAAAATTTGAGGTTCATTATTCTATCCAACCAGTAACTATGTTTCATTGGAAGAAGAGGACAAAGTAACGGCTCCATATTTCATGTGAGCTTCTCAACATCCAACAAATTTTGACTTTTTCCTCATAAAATGCAACATCCTCACCTCCTCAAGAAAGAACATACACGTAACACAGCCGTCCATTTAAACCTAATTCTAGGTGTTTTCTTTAGCTCCTTGGTAATTTCTTTGCTAAAAATAGGTGTTCCATGTGACTAGAGTGAATCTAGAAACGATCACGAAGGATAGTTATAAGCTAACGAGGTTGATTCACAAAATGGTTGCGAATGTTACTAAACGTATATGCTCATTAACCAGTTCATTAGTGCAAGATGACAACTAAGTATAAAAGGATTAAGAATCTGAAACATAGAGCATGTGGTGCAACTTGATGAAAATGACTCGTATATATTTATAAATGTAAATTTTATTAGCGTGGAGATGCCTACGGGAGATGATATATCTTTCCATGTCTAGGGATCGTTAACAAAAATCATAAAATTAGACAATCTTTTAAATTAATTTCGTACAATTTACAGATACTTGTTGATTTTTCGCATATAAGATGTAATGTTACAATCTTTACGATAAAGAATAAGTCACGTTGTTAGTACATCTATCTGTTTCTATTGTCTCTTTATACGCCTCTATGGGGCTGTTAGCAGAAAGAATTGCACGAGCCGTGCAGTTCTTAAATTACAAGTATCCCATGATTTGTTGTTACTTAGTGTGTATCAAAGGTGTAGCTTTTCTATAATCATTATGGGCGATTCATCATTATTTGACAGTTTCTCGTATAGAAGTGTTCTATACACCGACAATGCTTTAAAACTAATCTCATCATACATAGGTTGTAACCCCCAAGATTGCTTATTAGATAATTGAATCTAGAAACTAACTACTCCACAGTCACCTTGGGTAGATGCCTCAAGTTATCTTGAGTAGAATTCTCAAACAATTGGCACTTTGAAAACCTAAGTGATCAATTTCAAGATATTTTGATAAAATGTGAAGGTGGAAGCTTTTTGTCCAAGACTTTTTATTCGAGACAGGAACCAACGTCTTTCCTAGTTTCCAAACTTACGCCAAAAGTAAGTCAAAAGTCGTCTTTCCTAGTTTCCATACTTCCTCCAATATCTTGAGTAGAATTCTCAAACAATTGGCACTTTGAAAACCTAAGTGATCAATTTCAAGATATTTTGATAAAATGTGAAGGTGGAAGCTTTTTGTCCAAGACTTTTTATTCGAGACAGGAACCAACGTCTTTCCTAGTTTCCAAACTTACGCCAAAAGTAAGTCAAAAGTCGTCTTTCCTAGTTTCCATACTTCCTCCAAGGTAAGTCAAGAGTCTTAAAAATTGGTTAGTATGTTTTGTTACAGCTCAACCTTGGGTACATGCATGTCCTTGAATTTTTTTTCTTGTTCAAGTAACATTTAGGTCCAAATTCAAACATCAACTTGACCTCGGATCTCACTTAGTGAAGATCATGAAAGGACAAGTCTTAAAATGAAAATCTTGAATGTATTGGTTTCTCGATAAGCATAAATAGCAACAATTTTTTTAATAGTTATTGGGTTGGTTAGATCAAGTTAATAGTACTCTTATAACCATCTTAATACTATTTCGGTAGTTCTTAAGAACAATTCTTGCTGCCTAATCCTCTCCATCATTCTCTCCACCACTCAGGAAGATTTGACCCAAGCATGTTAAGAAATTAAGCAACATTCTCTCCATCACTCAATATATTCTTAAAAATGTCAATATATATCCGTATGTAAGGATATAAGGACTCAGGCTTATCTTAATCTCCATACTCTGGAAAGGTTAATTCTCATTTAAAATAGGCCATAGCATGACACTAGCATAGACAATTTTCCGCATAGAAGTACTTATGCATCCCAAACAGGTTATAAAACAAAGTAGCAAACCACTCAAACAAAGGCATTAGTTCAACGTAAGACCATCACATGACAAGTTGATGAAATAAAAAAAAAACATACTTTGCTTCCAGTAAATCCAGTTCTCAATTACCATCTGTGAGTAACATGGCTGCAACCTGAAATACATATGTTAAACTTCTGAAGACAGATTGTATGCTCACCCCTGCTTCATCATAAACTAAGGTTTACTCTCACGTCCAAGAGACCCCTCACTTCCTGACTTGCTTGTCGCCCTGAGTCCACAATGAGAATTAGAAGTTATACAAGGGAAAGTGAATAATGGTTTACTAAGGTTACAATGTATCTCTGACGGGTCAAATGATTTTTATTAAAGGAAGTGAGTTTTTTTGTCAAACAGGTTGAAAATGAAAGTCACCCAAGGTGTAGTGTTAATGCATAAAATCTTGTAAGATGATTTTATTCAAAGAATTCGTTTATGATATTTGAGATACTAAATATCAACAAAGAAAATGTGAAAATTTGGACAACAAGGGTTGACATTTACAAAATTACCCACTTTGACCGTAACCCAACCCTGACCGAGCAACCCGTGCAACCTCGACTAAAAACAGTCATTCATTAAAATAACCTGAAACGGACTAACTTGGCTATTTGAGCAGACTTCTGCTTGATCTTTCTGACCATATCCATAGTGATGCGCTGGTGCTCACATGTCTGACAATGCTTTCCCAGACCTTCCACACTTCCACAATCGACTTTGCAAATGCGACACCAGCTCATACTCTTTGTCTTCCTCGGAATATCAGAGGATTCAGACCCATCCTGATAATATGCGATATATGGTTGCAAATAGTATGGTTGAAAATACCCAAGAGGAGGCTGTTGCAATAGCTGCGGTGGACCACCAGAGGATACCTGTGGCGACTGACCTTGAACCGGACCAGAAGTGTTTCCTGCAGATACCTGCGGCAGCTGCACATATTGGTGAGGCATTCGTGGTTGAACCTCATGAATAACAGGTGCAGGTGGGAGTTCCGGAGCTTGGCCTTGTGAAGGAAGTCTCATAGGAGGTTCCAAAGGACGCAAGGGAAAAGGTGGTTGGGCAAACCAAACCGGTACTTGAAAGGTGGTAACAGACTCAGATAAGGGTTGAACTGATAGTGGATATTGCTGAGGGGGTGCCTGCAGGACTTGCTGGTTTTGAGGATTTTGAAATTGAGGGTAAAAATGAAACTGTGGGTGGCCATCTGATTGAGGTGGCAGTTGGGATTGACCATTTGAGTGCCCTAGACTAGGCAGATGATGATGCATCTGTGGAACAAGCTGAGCATGATGCTGGTTCTGTGCTGGGTTCTGCACCTGTGGATAAACCTGCTAAACACAGTCCGTAACATCATGTTAGAAGATGCAACATTAACAATAAATTTTTTTATCTATTAACTAAAAAAAGAATGTCACATTACATTCACATTACAAATCTTAGCATGATCCTCAGCGTCACGATGCAGAATTTGTATTCCACACATAATACATATAAATTCAAAATTGCCATAGGCACATTTTGAACGGTGGACTATACACTCAGATAGAGTACCAACCCACATGCATCCACTCTTATGATAATTACATAGCACTACAGTTCTCCCTACCGCATCTGCCAGACCTTTGTTGCTTTCAACAAGCAGCTGGAAGAAAGAAAACACAATCAATAAGTGAAAAACTATAAAAGTAAAAATATAACAGCAAAAGAGAGTATACCTTTGAACGAGCTTCGGTTACCAAGTGTCCATCATGGGGACAGGCTTGAGTACTACTTGCAATATGTGCCAAACATGGTTTGCAGAACAGATGATCACACGGCGTCTGAAGTGCTTCATTTGGATATACATGGGTCCCACAAACAGGACAAAAGTAATTACCGGGAACATGATGCTTAAACAAAATACAATCGTTGTCAAAACCCATGTTGAGTTGCTATATTCTCTAAGATCTGACTGTATATTGATGCAAAAAGGACTTGAAAAAAAGTAGTTTAAGCTGCACAAGGAAAACCAACAAATTAGAAACGAAAAAAAGGTTAGACTTTCATGGTGAATAGTTTCTATACAAGAGATTATAGTATCAGTTAATGATAAATATATTATACAAGAGTAACGGCATATTAAAGAACAACAAAATTATGTCGAGATAACCCACTAACAAAGGCATCTCCATTGGTCTACTAAGGGAATGTTTGGATTTACGTTTTTAAATTATATACTTCTGATTAATTAAGTGTCATGTAATCAATTTCATAATAGCTGCAATAGAATATTATCAAATGGCAAAACACAAGTTTACCTAATTACCACTTCTAAACAATTTTATCTCCTTTTATTCACAAGAACGTTATTTTATTTATTAAATATTACTTTTTCATGATTAAATTATTACAAACACTCAAACAATTGATTCTCTAAAGATTACAGAAATTCAAACAACAAAAGCACAATCCATACACCATCTCCTACTGCCCATTTTATTACAACTGATTATTTGATTCTGATTATCAAAATCACGTAATCACTTTGAAACACAAGTCCTGACACCCCCTAACTCGAATGCCCTAGTCTCGCTACATTTACTAACATGTATAGATTTAAATACGTATCATACCAAGTTATGGCTAAAGTGTCTTATCTTTTCCTCTTATTTATAAGTGGTAACCATGCCACGTGCGACATTATGTATGCTGTCTAGATATTTAATAAGGCGCGTTGATTATGGGAAAGAGAAGGACAATCCCTTAAATGGTTGAAGCAACTTAATTAGCCGATAAACTAACTTAGGTATAGTTAAGTGACCAACAAGTCCAACAACAATGACAAGCCTTTATTGCAATGAAGCTGCCATAGGCTAAAAAAGAAAGACAACAAAAAGTGTAAAGAAAAATTGATCTATTTTACTTAAAAAGTCTTAATTTGTGCATGACAAATTCTACCGATTACCTATTTTACTGAACAGAATGCTGGTATGCTATTGCCCAAAACTACTTAAAAGAGTGACAAAAAAAAATCATAAAAGACTGAATTTTTGTTCTAGCGGTCAAGTAAGCATGCAGGCAAAAACATTCTTGACAACAATTAGATTATAACAGAAAAAAGAAGGCAAAAATGTGGCAATACAAATGAACACAATTCGTGACTTGGGTGGTTTCGAAAGATACATTTGCAAATTGATCTTATTTTATGCACACGTATGTATACTAGATTGACTATCTGTACAAATAAATATTATAGAATGTTTAATACTTATACATGATCTGTAGGATAATCTAAATATACAATACATTAAGGGAAAAAAAATCTTTAAGCGGGTCAAAGAATAAAAGCATTGCGCCGCAATACTTAAATGAACAAGGCCATGCAATCAACCCACACGTCAACGTAAACAAAAGAATGCAAGTTGTGCTATAAAAACCCTGCATACCAAAACAAAACTACACACATTATTGTCGACCTATTATCATATATGTCCTGACACGTTGGATGCTGCACGTGAAGACATAAACTGCAAAGAGGTAACTCCTTATATCTCTAAAAATTTCGATACAAATTAACAATCACAATACTTTTACTTCAGCTTCTTTATCCTATAGCAAAACCCCTCTTGTGCCCACATCATATTCCACACTTTTTTCCCTCATGTGCAACACAGTCTGCATTTTCGTTCAGATAACGCTATTCCAAAACATAATCTAGTCCACCTTTTTGACCCTAACAAAAAACCGTTAACGTAAACACCCAAATAAGCTACATTTAATCTCTAACCAGTCAAACGAGTTAGCCTCAACAGAAATTAGGTCAAACATTTTATAACAAATATAAATATAACAAATTATAAATTGATACAGTAAATTTTATTTTTAATACACTGATTGATATATATATATGCATAAAAGTATATTTTTTTTACTGATATTCAAGAAATAGACCTTAATTGATAATCAGTCAACAGTAACTGGAAGTGACCATCACCTGCACAAAATTAGTGTAAAAAAAACTGGTGAGAAAATTGATATGGTGAAAAGAAAGAATGTAGGTTGTAATGTGCAACAATCAGAACCCAGTGGCTGTTGTCACGACGTTTTTCCGGCGAGAGTGATGATGGTAAGCGGTGGCCGACGGTGGAAGCGGTGATGTTGTTAATGTGGGCTTAATTTATATGTCTCAGTGGCAAAGAAGTGTATGTATAAGGGTAGTTTGGTAAATAAGTTGAAGTTAAGTAGCCGCCATGTCAGCAAGAGTTGAAATTAGCATCGAGGCTTCTTTCAGCATCTTGGAACAACTTTTTTTTTCAAAATTTGGTCAACAAAATCATATATGATTTATGAAAATCATATATGATTCGATTTTCTTAATCACATACGATTTTGAGAATCATATATGATGTAAAATCATATATGATCAGAAAATCGAATCATACATGATTTTAAAATCATATATGATTGTGAAAATCATATATGATTTTTCTGGATAATTTTGAAAAAATGTTTATCGAAAATATGTAAAGTCATATCTATGAAAGATAATTTAATTCTCGTCACGATGCAGATTTTTATATTTGAAGATTTACCGTTTGAAGATATGTTGTTTTAAAAAAGGTGGAAAATGATTTTATTAATTTAGATAAAAATGGAGGTTATGATTGGCTCATTTGTTACACGACAAATATGAGCCTATATCGATCCTTTGAGTAATGCATATCGGACCGAATGGCATGGTCATCACGTATTCATCTTACATATCAGCCATCTCATTTTCATTCACTTCATTTCACCTTTTAGACAATCCGAAGTGAGAATGAACCACTCAACCAAAACAAAAGCCATAATCACCATTAAATGTTTGTGTTTATGGTGAGTCGGTCACCATAGTGAGAGTTACAAAAACGGAAGCCAAAGTAATGTTTTTTATTTGTTTTAGTGTGTGAGAGATATTTAATGAGATATATCTATATAAAGTGAGTATTTTAATGAAAAGTGAAGAGAATGCGACAAAAAAAATGAAATGTGAGAAGGAGTGAGGGGAAGTGAGAGGAGAAAGAAAGTTGATGCCGCGTTGATGTAAATGGTGAGGGGGTGGTGACCACTCCCTTTAGCCTTAGACCATGGGGTATCATGGCATGCCAAATTCTTATTTTCAGTACCAACTCATCGCCACCTCAACATCCTCACTTTTAATACTCACACATCAAAACAACCATTCACTCATAACATGTCATTTGGGCTCAACCCACCCTCAATTTTATTTTTTTATACATTTTTTCGAACAAACTTAATTTCATTAATTCAAATAAAAATACAATACGAAACTTAAAAAAAATATGAAGAAAAAAACATACAAAAAACAAAAAGTTGCAATGATTGCTCATACCGAATAGCTTGCATAATCAACTCGATGTCACTTTGATCATCAAGATTGGACGCATCGGAAAATGATGAATCACTCATATCTTTTTTGTAAAGAGTATGTGTTTTGAAAGAGAAAATTGTGTAAAAATTGGTTAAACGAGGTAATATTTATAGTGTTTAAAAGGTTTATTTTACTCTCCACCACACATATATTTCAACACAAATATAGTTAATGTTGGGTCAGTGAATCCCCAAACTTCCTGAAACAAGGATTTGAAGATAAAATAACCTAAGTGTTTAATATCCTTAAACATAAACAAGTCACTGAATGAACAGTTGTTCAGTGAGTCATCCTTAAAGCTCGGGACAAGCCTAAGAAGAAAGGCTTCCATTCAAATGAGCGGACTCAATGAATGATACCGAGCCAAAAAGAAGATGATGGATTCAGTGAGTGATGACTATAACTCACTGAATCTCCAGGCTCCTCACCAACTATAAGACTGAAGACTTAAAAGCCTGAAAAATTAAAGACTGAAGTAAAGGCGGGATGAAGCGGGATAAGTTTGAAAGATAAGAGTGTGTCCTTATCTGCAAAGGTCAACTTACCCTGAATGGAAAAAAAGAACAAAAGTGTATCAACACTGACACTATGAAAGTGAACATGTCCCTTACTAGAAATAGGTTATTGTAACAAAGACAAAATACATAAGGTATTTTGTCATCTGAGACTTATGTCAGTCTTGTCTTTTAGGATAATGATTGTATTTCATACTTGTATAAATAGCAGTCATAAGGTGGAGTGAAAGGGTTAAGCTTGTGCACTAAATGCTTAGACATTCATAAGCCCTTTCACTCCTCCAAATACAACTAAGTCCTTGAGGTTAGCTCAGTTGGTTAGAATAATTGTACTTGAGCTTAGCTTAAGTTTAGTGAGGAGTATACCATACACTGTTATTCAATCCCAAGTGTTGTTTCGCAAATACTTGGGTAATATATTCTTTGATTAACTTTTAATAAGAATACAAACGTTGAAAAAACATGTGTCTATTTTACTTTATGTTTCAACTTGTTAAGTTGTTTTTTCAATCAACATTGCTAACCCATGGAGCTTGGATAGATTAACTTTGTAGTTGGTTTAAACCAAGTCAAAGGGAACAACAAGTGGTATCAGAGCCTCTAGTTTATAAAACTTTTAATCACATAGTCTCTAAGTTTTTAAAATCAAGATCCTACCATGGCGGATAGTGATGTACCCCAACTAGTGAAAAAAAATGGAGGAAGCTATTCAGCTGTTGCTCCCCGACTGGAAGTTGGAAAATTCAATAAGTGGAAAAAGCGCATGCTTTGCTACTTAACAGGAATGGAACCATACTACATTAAATGTATTAAAGATGGTCCATTTGTCCCAAAAACTGCTGAAGGTTTACCCAAGCCTGAAGCTCAATGGACTCCTAATGAGAGAAGAGTGGTCAATCAGGACCAACGCCTCAAAAGCATCATTATATCATGTCTCTCTAACGATATAATGGAATCAGTCATTAACTGTACAACAGCCAAGCAAACTTGGACTGACTTGGTTCATAGCTATGAGGGTCCCTCAAATACCAAAGAAAACAGGATTATGAACCTGAAACTTGCGTATAACACTTTCAGAGCCAAAGATTCTAAAAGTCTCTCAGAAACCTATACCCATTATAAGACACTGCTTAATGAGTTGTCCAATGATGGTGTCACCCTGTCTAAGCATGAGATAAATGTTCGCTTTGTCAGCAGTCTCCCTGAGAAGTGGTTAAGCTTCTCTCAGGGTCTTAGGAATGCTAATCACATTCAAATTCTTGAGCTCCCTGAAATCTATGGGAAGTTTGTCTATGAAGACAACTTAATCTCTAAGAGATACCCTGATTCAAAAAAGGCTCAAGAAACAAAAAAGGCCCTGACCATCACCCCCATATCAACTGCATTCTATTCAAATGGTGTTGTGCAGGATTTTCAAGAAAACTCTGATAATGAGGCTGATGAAAGAACCAGTGAGGAGTACCAAAATGATTTACATGTTGAATTTCAAGAAAAGGCACTCCTTGCAAACTCAAAACGTTTTATCAAAAGAAATAAGTCAAACTTTTCTGGTTCTAAAGCAAATAAAATCACTGAATGTTTAAGTGTGAAAAAAAGGGTCACTTTGCAAAAGAATGTTTTTCTAAAACCACTTCAGAGCCTTCATATAAGTTTTCTGGAAGTAGTTCCTTAGGAACTAGCAAGTTTCAACCTAAATTGCTTCAGTCTTCTAATCATTTTCAAAACAAAACTAATCACAAAGATCAAAAAGACTTTGAAGCTAAGTACAGAAAAACAAAGGCTAAACTTGCACTTTTTGAAGCTGCTCTGTAACACCCCCAAATCTTGGTACAACGGAAGACTTAATCAAGTTTTCGGGGCGTTACAATTGGATTGGTATCTCACACAAGTATAGCAAACAAGATAGTCATTATCATTCGAAACCAATCCCAAATTTAAATATTCAAAACATTAATCCCAAAATGTAAATATTAGGCCCAAACATGATTTATAAAAATATAGGTCCCCATAAATTATCAGAGTCAATTATGATCCTTGAACCATGCCTCCTTGCCAAGCTTCCACCGAACACGTACTCCAAACATCACTTAATTACCTGAGAAAACATGCTAAAAGGTCAGCTAACGCTGGTGAGTTCATAGGTTTAAATTCAAGTAAAAAGTAGTGGACCTGTAGGAGTTAATTTGCTATGCGAGACCTAAGATAGATACACATCAATCACAAACAATATCATATCCGATATCACAATGGGCCCCTAGCGACACTAGCCAGCACAACCGTAGCAAAGTCTAGAACGATTGCTAACCCTGGACTAGGTCGAGGTAGAAGTCTACTCTTAGCTAGGCAACGTGTTATAGCAATTAGGATTGCTACCATAGACTAAGGCAACAACTACCACATATCTATCTAAATAGTCAAGCACATAAGCAAATCAAAATAGTTTTTAAGGTCCAAAAATAGTAGCATGATTCTCACCCCAATTTAGTTAAAACATAGATAAAAGTGGGGCTATGAAACTCACCTCAAGCAAGCAACGCACTAATAAACACTAGCAGAAGATAACAGTTAATCACGGCACAACAACTATCGACTAGGCACAACCTATTAATGTAAACCGATTTTAATATATATTTCCCAAAATCAACGTTATCTATCCCAATGTATTCCGTTTCTTTATCTCCAAAAATTGTCTTGTTTCACCGTTTAGTCCTAGCGTTTGGTATCATCATGTGGGTGTATCGACTCAATATGATGCCATGAATGCACTCAAACAACCAATACGTGACTCAATGCAACACAATGAGACATCTAAGCTATAAGCTCCATAGTCTAATAAGTTTCGGAATAAATAGTAGACCTTATCGAATTCGTCAACTCGATAAACTCAATTATTTATTCGTGTCGCTTATTATCCCATAAACCGGTCGCATCCTAACGAGTCATGAGGATAATTCACCCATTAATAACGTTATCCTACGTACCTAGTGAGCTCTTATTAGATTCGTCAACCTAATAAGTCCACTACCCACGTTGATCGACGCTATTAATGTTAGGTCATCCGTAACCCATGCACACAACATAAACAATTTAAATACTTGAAACTAGTATTAATTGCTCATAAATAGCACATTTCGATAAACGTGCACTCGAAACATTATATACTTATTTATTAGAAAACCTTTCCATTTTTAGTCGTTAGTTTCTATTTAAAATAGTAAATAACAAGACAAGTCTTGTTATCGATAATTTTTGGTATAAAAGCCTTTATATTATTTAGGTTCCATAGTTTATTAACATATATATATATATATATATATATATATATATATATATTATATATATATATATATATATATATATATATATATATATATATATATATATCAATTTCAATATTAGTTTCATATCGTTATTTGTTTCGAGTCCACAAGCACGAGTCATGACTTTCGCTTTTAATCAATCAATAGTCCAAACTATACTAAAGTCCATGTTACGGCGTTGTAGGGGTCAACTATTGACTAAAAAGTCAAAGTAACACCGACGTTGCTCAAAGTTGACAATTTATATATTAAGTCCAAATAAAAGTCATAATAGCGCAATTCAATCTCAAATCAACCCAATTCAATCTCGCCAACCAATCAAACTACCAAATATACCCGAAACCAATGTTATGACCCTAATAGTCATGACACGGTCACGGTTAAGACCACGTGAACCAAACACTAAAAGCTTTTCGGCTCCACGCGTCTCATCCAAACACCAACAACATCAACCCACAAGCTACCACAACGACCCGACCCGGACCCTTGGTCTAAGTGGGTCACGTACGCCACCACACCAAGATCATCGTGGGTCTTGGTGGCTTGTACGCCCCATCTACACATCCAAACACTCCCCAAATCACTTCCATTACAACCAAACACAATCAATCAACCTCCAATCATTATCCAAACATCAAACCCATCATCTATTCCTAATCAAAAACATGAAACATGACCTAAAATGCAAAAACCCAACAATATGATACACCACATGATACCAAATCACTAGCTACATGTTTATTTAAGTGTAAATTAGTTTTAATCCCATGTTTAAACCAAAACCCCTAAAATTCGTCCCATGTACGAGCCTAAGGAGACCCATACGTGGCTTCATGTGGCCAAAACAAGCTTGACCCATGTTCCATTTACCTTTTTACAACCCGATCTACAAGATTTAATGAAAACCCTAGAATCACGAATCTTATTTTTAAGATTCGGAGGTGTTAATGTAGGCTTTTGTGAGAGATTTTTATATGGATGGAAAGAGGAAAGAGAGATCTACAAAATGGTTGTGGAGGTGTATTGTCACTCGCCGGATTTTGGCTGGAATATGGCCGGAAAGTGGCGGCTAGTGGTGGTTTTAGGGTTAGGGTTTGTTTAGGTGGAAGAGAGAGAGAGAGTAGAGAGAGAAAGTAGGTTAGTGTGTGTGTTTTTAGTGAGAGAAAGTAGAAGTAGAAATGAGGGAGGATGGTAGTTTATATACTTGAGAAAATGTCTAAATAAAAAAATGTGGGGGAGGGGAGGGGCGCCGGCCTAGGTGAAAGTGGGAGGGCCGAAGCCGTAATTTTTCGTAAACTATCCCGTTTACCCATTCCCGAGCTCATATATTGTCCTACGAGTGTCCCACGACATTCATTCGACTTTCTATTATGTTTATTTATGTTTTTCCACGGGTTTTGACTATTTATTTGCCAATTTACGAGTTACGGTTTAAAAGTTACGTTATTTCTCGTTTTAGGCTTTTATATTGCCGAATCGAATAGTGCCTAACAAAAAGAGTTAAAACTCACACGATAACTCATCCAATAATAAAATAAATCATAAAAACCAATAAATGATATCAAATCAAGTCATTGTCGATAAAAATAGTGATAAAGGCAAAAGCTCGGTTTAGTTTAACGTAACGCGGTTACCTAAAATAGACTCCTAAATTGCCGCTTGTCACAGCCTCCCACCTCGGAAGAAACCCGTCCGGGTTTCACTCCGAGTTGCTTGATGTCATGAAGAGTTTAGGTTACTTTACGAATACGCCCTCACATTCCCAAGTGAACTCCGGTCCATGTCGGGAGTTCCAACGAACTTTGATAATCGGAATACGGTTATGCTTTAGCCGTTTAATCTCACGATCCATGATCTCAATCGGTTCTTCAACGAAATTCAATTTTTCATCAATTCGGATATCTCTTAAAGGCACAACTATGTTTTCCTCCGAAAGACATTTCTTAAGATTACTAACATGAAAGACATTGTGTACACTGCTCAATTCCGATGGTAGCTCAAGGCGGTAAGTTACTGGTCCGATTCTTTCCAGGATTGGAAAGGGACCAATATATTGGGGATTTAATTTTCCACGCTTTCCAAAACGAATCACTCCTTTCCAAGGAGAAACCTTTAACATAACACGATCTCCAACCTGAAATTCTAAAGGTTTACGTCTTCTATCGGCATAACTCTTTTATTTATCACGAGCGATTTGCAATCGGTTACGAATCTGAACTATCTTCTCAGTGGTTTCTAGAACAAGTTTGGGACCGGTAAGTTGACTCTCGCCAACTTCAGCCCAACAAACAGGAGAATGACATTTTCGGCCATACATTGCTTCAAATGGAGCGGCCTTAATGCTAGAATGATAAATATTGTTCTAGGAGAATTCGCCAAAGGGAGATATCTCTCCCAACCTTGCCGAAATCGATAACATGTGCTCTAAGCATATCCTCTAAGGTCCGAATGGTTCTCTCGCCCGACCATCGGTTTGAGGATGATATGCGTGCTCATATCCAAGTTTGTTCCTAACCGATCGTAAGGATCTCCAAAAGTGGGATGTAAAACGGTTATCTCGACCGGAAATGATAGATACCGGTACTCCATGACGCGATACTATCTCCTTGATGTACAACCGAGCGAGCTTGTCGAGACTATCGACCTCGCTAATGGCTAAGAAGTGAGTTGACTTAGTCAAACGATCTACGATTACCCAGATAGCGTCATTGCCGCTAGCTGTTCATGGTAATTTGGTGATAAAGTCCATGGTGATTCGCTCCTATTTCCATTCTGGGAGTTCGGGTTGAACTAAGAGCCCTGAGGGTTTCTGGTGTTCGGCCTTTACCTTCGAACAATTCAAGCACCAACTGACATACTGAGCTATGTCGGCTTTCATGTTAGGCCACCAGTAGAGTTTCTTCAAGTCCTGATACATCTTATCGGCTCCGAGATGAATAGAGTATTTTGACTTATGCGACTCGTGCATAATCAACTCACGGATTCCACCATGAAATGGTATCCAACTTCGCCTTTGAAGCATAAGGTTCCGCCGAACGCTTCAAGAAGCCGTTTTCACTTTCTACCATTTCATGCAGATTCTCATAAGGACGGTTCTCTTCCGTCAATGCCGCAGCTTGGGCGGCTAAGATTTGAGATGGTAGAGGCGAACTAATAGTCATTTCTAGGGATCGAACGAGTAATGGTGGAATGTTCTCCTTACGACTAAGGGCATCTGCCACTATAATAGCCTTACCAGGATGATAACAAATCTCACAGTCATAATCACTGAGCAACTCTAACCAACGACGTTGTCTCATATTCAGCTCCTTCTGATCTAAGATATGCTTCAAGCTCTTATGGTCGGTAAACACTACACACTTGGTTCCATACAGATAATGTCTCCAGATTCTAAGAGCAAACACTACAACACCTAACTCAAGATCATGGGTGGTGTAGTTTTCTCATGCTTTTAAGTTGTCGGGATGCATAAGCAATCACCTTCTCCCGCTGCATCAAAACAACACCTAAGCCTTTATGCGAAGCGTCGCAAAGATACGACAAAGTCTTCGCTTCCTTCGTGAAAAGTTAGGATGGGCGCACTATACAACTTCTCCTTCGAAGTTGGAATGCTTCTTCTTCCTTTTCTCCCCATTCATACTTAACGCCCTTCCGTGTCGTTCGGTCACGACTTAGCTATTTTGGAGAATCCTCAATGAACCTCCCAGAATAGCCCGCTAAACCTAGAAACCGCGGACTTCTAATGGGTTCTTAGGGGCTGCCCATTCCTTAATGGCGTCAATCTTAGCTGGGTCGACGTGAAATCCTCGACTATCTATCACGTGACCTAAGAATTGCACGGACGGAATCCAAAATTCACACTTAGAGAACTTGGCATACAACTTCTCATCTCGCAACAATTCTAAAATGAGCCTCAAATGCTCTTCGTGTTCCTTTCTACTCTTGGAGTATATCAAGATGTCGTCTATGAATACTATCACAAACTTATCCAGGTATGGATTACATACTCGGTTCATGAGATCCATGAAAACCGCTGGCGCATTGGTCAAACCAAACGACATCACTTGGAATTCATAGTGCCCATAACGAGTCCTAAACGCCGTCTTAGGGATATCCTCCTCTCGAACTCTAAGCTGGTGATAACCATATCGTAAATCGATCTTGGAAAAGACACTAGCTCATTGGAGTTGGTCAAACAGATCATCTATTCTAGTTAGCGGGTATCGATTCTTCACCATCAACTTATTCAACTTCCTATAGTCAATACATATCCAAAATGATCCATCCTTCTTCTTCACAAACAACACCGGTGCTCCCCATGGTGACGAACTTGGTCGAATGAATCCCTTCTCTGACAATTCTACCAACTGCTTTAGACAGCTCCTCCAATTCTCTTCGAGCAAGTCGATAGGGTGCCCGCCACGGTGCAAAGACCGAGTATCAACTCGATTTGAAATTCCACTTGTCGGACAGTGGAACTCGGCGATCGTCGGAAACACGTCTAGAAACTCTCTAACGACGGTACATCATTAAGGTGTCTTTCACTCTTCTCCTCGCTTTTCGTAAATTCGAGCCAAGAAAAGACAACCTCCTCATCGATGTACTGGCCTTAATACAAGAGATGATGCTCAACCGAAGGACTTCCACAATCGCCCGATCTCTTTGTATTCTCGAACTTTTCCGCCATACGGTACACGCACGATCTTCTCATCGCAGATGATGCGTGCAACTGCTCTTCGACAACCAATCCATTCCGATGATGACGCCAAAACTTCCCAAGGTAATTGGCAATAGGTCTATGCTAAACGGGTGGTCTAGGAAACTTAAGGTACAACCCTGACTACGGTGTCTATCTTCTCCCTATTCCCATTAGCTAATTCCACATCGTGAATCGAACCCTAGAGGTGTTTGGGAAATTCCTAGTAATGGCATAAAGGTGGTGGATACGAAACTCATATCGGCACCAATATCAAACAAGATGGAAGATAGCGATTATTGAGAAGGAACGCACCAGTAACTCACGTTAGGGTCCTCACTAGCTTCCTTCCCAATAGCATACACGCGTTGTTCCCATGTCTCTCTCACGATTCCTAGCACTCTGATTTCCCTGATTCTCCACAACCTCACGCTTCACGGGGTTTAAGCCATTACTTCCCACACCTCGGTTAACAAATCCTCCTCCATTACCGGGTTTCCTTTCATCCACGGCTCTCGACACTCATTCTTGTAGTGCCCTTTCTTTCCACATCCAAAACAAGAGTGGCCTTCTAGTCCACTCCTTACGCAGTTTGAGCCGCAGCAAGTGGACGGGACCTACATTTTTTGGCCATGTGTCCTACCTTAGAGCAATTCCTACACACAATCGAAAGATAGTCCATGGTGGTGTCGATTACAACCACCACACACACACTTCATACCTTCATAACCCTTATTCTCCATTTCTTATGGCGAACACCTTGGTCGTCTCTTGCCGCTTGTTGCCATTCCATTTAACAACTTCATTCCTCTTCCTCTTATCACTCTTACCCTTGTCTCCTACTTCCAATACATAAGAGTCCATCAAACGCTGAGCCACATTAATTGCCTCATGCAAGTTAAGCGGCTTCGCGGCGATGACATCATTTCAAGTAGCTAAAGGCAATCCATCAAGATATCTCTCAATCTTAAGGGCTTCATGCGAACCATATCGTGGCAAAGCAATGACAACTCTTGAAACGACGATTGTAAGTCGTCATGTCGGTACCCTTAACCTTATGGTTCCGAACTCAATCTCTAGCTTAACTTCATTCATAGGATAGTAAGTCTTGATCAAGAGCCTTAAACTAGGTCCAAGTCATGCTATAAGCTACATCACCCCTACGGATCTGCGTGATAGTTGTTCCACCGTGTCAACGTCATCCTTCAAGGTAAATGTTGCATACTTAACCTTACAATCCTCTTCAAAGTTGCTAACGGTAAACACTGACTCAGTTTTCTCCATCCACCTAGTTAGGTAAACTACTCCTTCGGTTCCTCCAAACTCGATGGGACCACATAATCAAAACTCTTTGTAGGTACAACCTCGAGTTCGATTCAGCATTGGGGTTCCACCAGATGTGTTAAAGAGATTAGACTCAATTATAGCTCACCTACACGCCTGCATCACAAGTCGGTCAATGGGCCGGGTCCAAAGGTGGAGGGTTTTGTGGAACATGACCTTCTCAAGACGGTCGCTCACATTCGGGTTCTCTACAACCGGGTTATCGGTGTTTAGGTTCTCAACAGTGGAGTGGTCGGGATCGACGACGACCTCGACGACGTGGTTAACAGTGGCAGGGGGTCGGTTGTTCCTAGGCGGGTTTCGTCTTGTTTCCATCATTCTAAAGGCAGGAATAACAGTTTCATAAGTTCACAGTTCACACTCTAAAAGACTAGGTTGGGTTCCAAGGATAACACTATATCATAACGAAACAACTAAAGTCTGAATCATAACTAAAGGATGCACGTTTCAATAACCATAACTCATCGGTTCCAAAATGGAATACATGAAAGGATACGAAGAAATCAAAAATGATCCTAACAACGATACTAATAAGATAACTAGGATAGATCTACATCTCGAACTAGAGATGATCCGTGCCAAACCGTCAAGTTTTCTCACGCAGTGACCACTGTGAATGGCCGATCGTAACAAACTTAAAACAGTTTAAGCACAAATGCAATGAAGATCGAGAGATATAGTGTTTCCCCGTGTCGTTAAGTCCCAACGAATGTGCGAGAATAATCAAACGTAAAGTGATCGAGAGGATTTGAGCGTGAAAGGATAGTGATTGATCTATACCTAAAGAGAAAGCCCATAAACTACAGGGCTTAAATGCAAATTAAAGGAAATTAAAAGATAAAAATATTAAATAAACGCTATCACTATATTTAAAATGATGTTTTCGTTTTATGTTTTATAAAGCGAAATTAAAACTACGTAACGTATAAATAAAAACGTGAAACTTACACAATATTAATCCTAAAAATATGAAAATGATATTTTACAAACCTAATGATATAAGAAAATTTTAAGAAAAAGAAAATTATTTTATAACTATTTATCTAATTATTATTAATTAAAACTATTTTTAACTATTTAATATTAGCCTAAAATACAAGAAAATAGGAAATAAATCTAGAAAATAAAATTAAGACTTAGAAAAATCTAAAATATCAAAATAGAATTTTCAAAACTATTTTATATTTTTCGATTATTTTGGATTTTCTAGGAATTAAAAACTATTTAAAACTACTTAAATTATTTAAAATACAAATTTAACTAAGAAAATATGGAAAAATATTTTTGGCTTTTTATATTTATCTTAACTTAAGAAAATTGAAAAATTATTTTTTGAAACTTTTCTGAATTTTTTTGTATTAAATGCTATTTAAAAAGGCTTAAAAACTAATTTAAATTGAGAAAAATAGCAAACTGACTTGGAAAATTCTGAAAATTTCAGGAAAACTCTAAAAGTATATTTGGAATCTAGGAAAAATGGAAAAACAGGTGCTTATGTGGAGGAATTTGAAACTGATGTACAAGTGCTTATTGAAATAAGCACTTAAATAAGCAAATGGAACAAAACAAGCACCCAACCAAAACAGAAGCTTAAATAAGCTAAAAGTGACCAAATGCAACTAAAATCAACAAGCTACAACCTCTGGATATCAAGCTTAACAGATTTGATGTTTGAGCTTTTGAGCTAAAAACAGTGAGAGGGTGCCTACTTGGGACAAGAAAATAAGCACTTAAATGAGCTGGAAACTAAAAACCAACAACTGGAACTTGAACAAGACCTGGCTGAGACCTAGTAAACCAAAGTGGAAACCTAGATGAGCTCAAATGAACTGGCTGCAAGGTCTGCAAAACCTGCAAAATCCCTGTGCAGGCTTAATGCCCTGCACAGGGCATTCAACACCAGTTTGACAAGCTCTTTTGAGCTTTTAGAAAAAATTACAAAAATCTACTAAAATGGCCATAAGAAATTAGACCATTGGAAGTTTTTAAAGCAACAAGTTTCACTTAAGATGACCCAATAATGAGTTCACTAAAAATCTTTCTAGCTTGACAAACCGAGCCAGATATTTTGACTTTTTAATCAAAACTGAAAGTTTGACTGATTCCAACTTTGAACTGATTTTGTGGATTGATTATGATCTATATTGATGAAATAAGACTACTACAATATATGTTTATGTATTTCAAACACAAAATAAGATTTTGTTTTGATAAAATCTCAACAGTGAAGACAGTTAGACCAATTTTGTTGGATTTTGACTTTCAGTATGTTGCAGGCACAAACCAAGACAGATAAGAGCATGAATAAGCTTGACAAACATGAACCAACAGAAGTTAATCACTAAACAAGCCTAATAGATAGGTTACATGCACAATCCAAACACCATTTTAAAACTGAAATGCAAACTTAAACTGACAAAGACACTGAACCAGATAGAGCTACTGATCAAACTAAGTTTACTTGACCATAATATAACTATATTAACAGGTTAGAACTACTATTGATCACAAGTACAAGTATAGGCATAAAATGCAAAATGACTTGAAATTTGAAAGTGAGAAAATCACTCACATGAGTTCAACTGTGTTGCAGGCTAAACCAAAACCAAAAACCACTACACTAAGCCATTCCCAATCCTGATTAAACACTGCATCACCAAAACACCATTTCCATACCTGTTTAACCCAATCTTCTTCTCAGTTGACTTTTATTGACCATATACCATATTTGATTGGAACTGGTTTCCAAGCTTTCCAAAAGCTTAAATAAGCTTAAGTAAGCTTAATGGAACTTAAAAATAAGCTAATAGCAACTTTAAAACAAGAGTTTGAAAATCAAATCTTCAACAGTGAACCTCAAAACATGAAATATAATTGGAACCTTGAATTGATACTCAAAAGTGAATTACAATGATAAAGTGATTAAAGTTTAATACATTAAAGCTTAAAATTACATTTTTGAACACTTAATTAAGATAACTAAAAAAAACGACATAAAAGAAAAATTTAAAAACTAACTACCCTTGTGTCTTCCTTCTTCTTCTCTCTTTTATACTCCCATTTGCTTCCACGTGTCCTTATGAGTGTTTCCCACCACCCTTGTGAGCCACTAGATGAGTTTTGGGCATTTTGGCCATTTTATGCATTTTGGCGGGAAAGCCTATTTTGACTTATGGTCTCTGAAAACTGCAACTAGGGGGGGTGGATGAGTAGAGGTGATGATGAGGGGTGAGATGTGTTGCAGGGATAAGGTGAGAGTGATTGGGTGAGGTGTTGCAGAGGAGCAGGGCTACAGTCAAGTGGTGGGAGGTAAGGGATAAAGTGGGCGGGGTTTGACTTAGTTTGACCAGAGGTTCAAAATGAGGAAATGACAGGGGGGTCAAAAAGGGTATATGGCAGGGGTCAATTTGAGTTATGACAAGGCTTAGGTTTTAAGCTTAAATGACAAGGACTAAACTTGTAATTTCTGAAATTTTGAAGGACCAATTCTGCCATTATTCCAAGGTTAACACAAGGACTAAAACTGACAACCTTCAATAGTACAAGGACTAGATTTGACAATTTCAATTTTCCAGGGACCAAACTTGACATTTTTGAAAGTTGAGGACCTTTTCTCGCCATTTAACAAAAGATTTATTCAAGGACCATTTTGACAAGTTAGAATAATTCGTGGACCTTGAATATCATTTTTCTTTATTTTGTTTTACCAGGACCTGCTTTTGACAACTTTTGAAACTTGGGGACTAAAGCGCCAATTATGCAAACTTTATCGTTTTTCACCGATTTTGACATTTTGCATTTAAAACACATAAAACACTTATTTGTGATATTTTTATCATTTTGATGCATTTCTGAGTGTTTTCAGATGTTTTTGCAGTTTAAATGGTACAAAAATGATGAGTATTTAGACACTCATCAAGAGACTACTCAGTTTCAAGATGGTACAATGCCATGAATCTAGTCACAATCTAGCCACGATCACGAATACCACTAACAGATCTCCTAACATCGTCAACCTCTCTCCACAAAGATGAAAGCTCAACACGCTGAGCGTCGCGATCACTCTTCAGATCCACGACCTTTCTCTCAAACTCACCTATCCTGCGCCATATTGATCTGTCTGCATCTCGGGCTGTCGCGAAACCTCTTAGCAGGTCCCCAACCTGCTCCTGGAGCTCCAACATACCCTCTCTGAGGATCGTATTCCTCCTAACTACCGAACCCATAGCTGCTCTCAAATCCTCTACACTAGCCTTCGATACTCCAACTAACCGATCTGTCAACCTACTAAGCCTAATACCCTGAGATATAATCCTCTCCCACATCAGACCCGTCTCCCCATACTCCTCGGGCTCTAAAGCAATCTCCGATGGTATATCTGAACCTAATGGGCTACCTATATCAGGTGAATGTGGAGGTGAACCAAAATCAAAAGGCTGCCCAGGTGAATCAGGCTCAGGCAAAGGTAAAGGAGAGCCTGGTCCTGGAGAATGCGCAGAATGCGCAGGACTCTGCAATGGAGGAATACCCCCTTCTGGGATATCCTCATCCTCATCTACATACTCCTCCTCAATCTCATGCTCCTCCTCGGTCTCATGCTCCTCCTCGCCCTCATCTTCAGAGGGAGAGTCCATGAGTCGGAGTCTCTATGTGGGTGAATCCTGAGGTGGTACAATAGGGGATCTAGGTCTTCTAAGACATGGTGATGTTGGTGGTGATGACAGAAGAGAGTGAGCTGCTAGGTGAATAGGTGATGATGGTGGTCGCACGGACATGCGGGCAGTACAACGAGTAAGTCTAGGAGTTTGGGCTCATGCTAAGACCTGATGCAAAG
The DNA here is from genome assembly GCA_022545495.1 of Chrysanthemum lavandulifolium. Lineage (NCBI taxonomy): Eukaryota > Viridiplantae > Streptophyta > Magnoliopsida > Asterales > Asteraceae > Chrysanthemum > Chrysanthemum lavandulifolium. The sequence continues at coordinate 139,893,754 of CM040243.1, forward strand.
TGAGCTGCCTAGATGAGCTAGGGCGATATGATGATGATGATGATGATGATGAACTAGAGTGACGGGTAATCACATAGAGATCACCCTGCGCAACAGTCATGAGAGTCAATGCCGGGAACTAGCGTGACAGGACATCCTCAGACACATCATAAGCTAGTGAAGGCATAGTCTGTGACATTGGCATAGGGTAGGTATAAGTGTTTGAAAACAACTAGTTCTAATAAGCGCATCAACTCAACCAAAACACATATCACATAATGAAAGCTTTAAAATAGAGGTACCGCATTACTCAAAATATGCCTTTAAATAAAACACGTAAGTTCTGTTCTATCACATAATCCCAGATCAAATAAATCATATAATCAAGCTCAAAATCCCAAAATCATAACATATCGATAATCCAAATCAATCCATAATATCTCGACAATCGAATCACATTTACCCAACATCAATAATCATATCTCAAAACATAACATCTCAATAAACAATTCGCAATTCATAATATCTCATAAATCAAATCGCAGTTCATACCATAATCAAATAAAAAGCTTCGGCTTGACAGGCGGATGCGTCGGTCGAGGATCAATTTTCTTAAAAAGTGGTTATAGTTTAGGTTTTATTAAATACCTAGTTCTCTATAACCTTGAGCTCTGATACCAATCTGTAACACCCCCAAATCTCGGTACAACGGAAGACTTAATCAAGTTTTCGGGGCGTTACAATTGGATTGGTATCTCACACAAGTATAGCAAACAAGATAGTCATTATCATTCGAAACCAATCCCAAATTTAAATATTCAAAACATTAATCCCAAAATGTAAATATTAGGCCCAAACATGATTTATAAAAATATAGGTCCCCATAAATTATCAGAGTCAATTATGATCCTTGAACCATGCCTCCTTGCCAAGCTTCCACCGAACACGTACTCAAACATCACTTAATTACACGAGAAAACATGCTAAAAGGTCATTCTTATTTGGTGAGTTCATAGGTTTAAATTCAAGTAAAAAGTAGTGGACTGTGGGAGTTAATTTGCTATGCGAGACCTAAGATAGATACACATCAATCACAAACAATATCATATCCGATATCATAATGGGCCCCTAGCGACACTAGCCAGCACAACCGTAGCAAAGTCTAGAACGATTGCTAACCCTGGACTACGTCGAGGTAGAAGTCTACTCTTAGCTAGGCAACGTGTTATAGCAATTAGGATTGCTACCCTAGACTAAGGCAACAACTACCACATATCTATCTAAACAGTCAAGCACATAAGCAAATCAAAATAATTTTTAGGGTCCAAAAACAGTAGCATGATTCTCACCCCAATTTAGTTAAAAACAAAGATAAAAGTGGGGCTATGAAACTCACCTCAAGCAAGCAACGCACTAATAAACACTAGCAGAAGATAACAACTAATCACGGCACAACAACTATCGACTCGGCACAACCTATTAATTTAAATCAATTTTAATATATATTTCGCAAAATCAACGTTATCTATCCCAATTTATTCCGTTTCTTTATTTCCAAAAATTGTCTTGTTTCACCGTTTAGTCCTAGCGTTTAGTATCATCATGTGGGTGTATTGACTCAATATGATGCCATGAATGCACTCAAACAACCAATATGTGACTCAATGCAACACAATGATACATCTAAGCGATAAGCTCCATAGTCCAATAAGTTTCGGAATAAATAGTAGACCTTATCGAATTCATCAACTCGATAAACTCAATTATTTATTCGTATCGCTTATTATCCCATAAACCGGTCGCATCCTAACGAGTTATAAGGATAATTCACCCATTAATAACGTTATCCTACATACCTAGTGGGCTCTTATTAGATTCGTCAACCTAATAAGTCTACTACCCACGTGGATCGACGCTATTAATGTTAGGTCATCCGTAACCCATGCACACACTAAACAATTTAAATACTTGAAACTAGTATTAATTGCTCATAAATAGCATATTTCGATAAACATGCACTCGAAACATTATATACTTATTTATTAGAAAACCTTTTCATTTTTAGTCGTTAGTTTCTATTTAAAATAGTAAATAACAAGAAAAGTCTTGTTATCGATAATTTTTGGTATAAAAGCATTTTTATTATTTAGGTTTCATAGTTTATTAACATTTTCATATGTATATATATTTCGTCAATTTCAATATTAGTTTCATATCGTTATTTGTTTCGAGTCCACAAGCACGAGTCATGACTTCTCGGCTTTTAATCAATCAATAGTCCAAACTATACTAAAGTCCATGTTACGGCGTTGTCGGGGTCAACTATTGACTAAAAAGTCAAATTAACACCGACGTTGCTCAAAGTTGACAATTTATATATTAAGTCCAAATAAAAGTCATAATAGCGCAATTCAATCTCAAATCAAACCAATTCAATCTCGCCAACCAATCAAACTACCAAATATACCCGAAACCAATGTTATGACCCTAATGGTCATGACACGGTTACGATTAAGACCAAGTGAACCAAACAAGCTCTAGAAGCTTTTCGGCTCCACGCGTCTCATCCAAACACCAACAACATCAACCCACAAGCTACCACAATGACCCGACCCGGACCCTTGGTCCAAGTGGGTCACGTATGCCACCACACCAAGACCATCGTGGGTCTTGGTGGCTTGTACGCCCCATCTACACATCCAAACACTCTCCAAATCACTTCCATTACAACCAAACACAATCAATCAACCTCCAATCATTATCCAAACATCAAACCCATCATCTATTCCTCATCAAAAACATGAAACATGACCTAAAATGCAAAAAACCAATATGATACACCACATGATACCAAATCACTAGCTACATGTTTAATTAAGTGTAAATTAGTTTTAATCCCATGTTTAAACCAAAACCCCTAAAATTCGTCCCATGTACGAGCCTAAGGAGACCCATACGTGGCTTTATGTGGCCAAAACAAGCTTGACCCATGTTCCATTTACCTTTTTACAACCCTATCTACAAGATTTAATGAAAACCCTAGAATCACGAATCGTATTTTTAAGATTTTGAGGTGTTAATGTAGGCTTTTGTGAGAGATTTTTATATGGATCGAAAGAGGAAAGAGAGATCTACAAAATGGTTGTGGAGGTGTATTGTCACTCGCCGGATTTTGGCCGGAATATCGCCGAAAAGTGGCAGCTAGTGGTGGTTTTAGGGTTAGGGTTTGTTTAGGTGGAAGAGAGAGAGAGAGTAGAGAGAGAAAGTAGGTTAGTGTGTGTGTTTTTAGTGAGAGAAAGTAGAAGTAGAAATGAGGGAGGATGGTAGTTTATATACTTGGGAAAAGGACTAAATAAAAAAATATGGGGGAGGGGCGCCGGCCTAGGTGAATGTGGGAGCGCCGAAGCCGTATTTTTTCATAAACTATCCCGTTTACCTATTCCCGAGCTCATATATTGTCCTACGAGTGTCCCACGACGTTCATTCGACTTTCTATTATGTTTATTTATATTTTTCCACGAGTTTTGACTATTTATTTGCCAATTTTTGAGTTACGGTTTAAAAGTTACGTTATTTCTCGTTTTAGGCTTTTATAGTGCCGAATCGAATAGTGCCTAACAAAAAGAGTTAAAACTCACACGATAACTCATCCAATAATAAAATAAATCATAAAAACCAATAAACGATATCAAATCAAGTCATGGTCGATAAAAATAGTGATAAAGGCAAAAGCTCGGTTTAGTTTAACGTAATGCGGTTACCTAAAATAGACTCCCTAAATTGCCAGTTGTCACAACTAGGGGTGTCAGTCGGGTTCGGGTCAATTCGGGTCGGGTCAAGTCGGGTCAAGGCTAAAAATAATTTACTCGAACCCGACCCTATTTGAACTCGGGTTAGTCGGGTTCGGGTAAATTGGTCAGTCAACTCGGAGTGCAGTCAATTCGGGTTGGGTCAACACGAATATAAGTTAAATAGTGACAAAATTGCCTATTTGTTCTAATTTATATAGAAAATTAAAAAAAAAAAAATCCTTATTCGGGTCAAACGGGTTGACTCGAACCCGACTTAGCCAAAAAATCTCAACCCGATACCCGACCCTATTTAGTATTCGGGTTACTCGGGTTGACTCGAACCCGACTTAGCCAAAAAATCTCAACCCGATACCCGACCCTATTTAGTATTCGGGTTACTCGGGTTGACCCGACTAACCCGATTCAATTTCTAACTCGAGTAACCCGACCAAGAATATGCTTAGTCGGGTTCGGGTCCGGTCGGGTTGGTCGGGTCGAGATTTTTGACACCCCTAGTCACAGCCTCAGAAGAAACCCGTCCCGGGTTTCACTCCGAGTTGCTTGATGTCATGAAGAGTTTAGGATACTTCTTACGGAATACGTCCTCACATTCCCAAGTGAACTCCGGTCCATGTCGGGAGTTCCAACGAACTTTGATGATCGGAATATGGCTATGCTTCAGCCGTTTAATCTCACGATCTATGATCTCAATCGGTTCCTCAATGAAATTCAATTTCTCATCAATTCATATATCTCTTAAAGGCACAACTATGTTTTCCTCCGAAAGACATTTTTTAAGATTTCTAACATGAAAGACATTGTGTACACTGCTCAATTTCGATGGTAGCTCAAGGCGGTAAGCTACTGGTCCGATTCTTTCCAGGATTGGAAAGGGACCAATATATCAGGGATTGAGTTTTCCACGCTTTCCAAAACGAATCACTCATTTCCAAGGAGAAACCTTTAACATAACACGATCTCCAACATGAAATTCTAAAGCTTTACGTCTTCTATCGGCATAACTCTTTTGTCTATCACGAGCGGTTTGAAAATGGTTACGAATCTGAACTATCTTCTCAGTGGTTTCTAGAACAAGTTCGGGACCGGTAAGTTGACTCTCGCCAACTTCAACCCAACAAACAGGAGAACGACATTTTCGGCCATACAGTGCTTCAAATGGACTTATGCGAGGGTTTACGTGTTCGGCCTTTACCTTAGAATTAGAATAAGTCACACCAACCGACATACCGAGCTATGTCGGCTTTCATGTTAGGCCACGAAAGAGAGTTTCTTCAAGTCCCGATACATCTTATCGGCTCCGGGATGAATAGAGTATTTTGACTTATGCGACTCGTGCATAATCAACTCACGGATTCCACCATGAAATGGTATCCACACATCTTTGAAGCATAAGGTTCCGTCGGAACGCTTCAAGAAGCCATTTTTGTTGGAATCACTCCTAAACCTAAATCAAGTGTTAGTAATTCATATGTAATAGTTAGCTTAATTATGGCCTTTATGTTTGTTATTAGCCTTAAGCTTATGTGGAAGGCCCATGAGCTTAGGCCCAAGTCCATTAAGGAAAGGATGGGAACTAGGAGTGTTGCCCTAGCTCCCTTCCTATAAATACTCTTGTATAACCCTCACTTGAGGGTTGGTTGTTCAATTTATTACTTTCACTCACATATCTACGCATAACCGGTCAAGTCTATCTTGTGTGTGTGTTTGTTTATTGTTCAACCGCCTATATCTCTTTCTATGTTGCTTGTGTTGTAAAACTAGTGACCTAACAGTGGTATCAATCGCCTACTAGTTGGGTGAATCGTTATTGCTTTTGAAGTGGGTTTTTGGTCCTACGCGTAAGGCTAACGTGATACTTTGGTTCGCTTAAAAACTCGTTTTTTACACTTTTTAATCCAAGATTCTTGTACTTTCAATGTTTTAAGGTGTTAAAATAATCGTTTTTGGCAAAAGTTTCAAACTTTATCGTGGATCATAGTTTTAAGCTTGTTTTTGTTCGTGGGTGTCGTTCTACGCGTAACTGTTTTAGCCGTTTTGGTTCATCAAGTTTCACACTTTTGTGTTATTTTGGTGATATTGAAGCTATTCCATAACAAAATCTGGTTTAGAAACAACTTTGGGCAAAATCATTTTACGAGTAAAGCTACGCGTATCAAAACCCTAGTTTTACGCGTAACTTTACCCTTGGTTTGATCTTGGTTTAGTGGTTTACTCCGTGTTTTCTTGCTTGGATAAGCACGAAAATACGTCGACTTTGTATATCTTTTGCCTTTGTGATAGTGTAAAGATCATTTGGCAAAACCCTAAACTTACGCATAAGCATAAAGCTTACGCGAGAAATCCCACGCATAAGATTCATCTTACGCCTAAGCCTAGTGTTACGCATAAGGTAATCCCACGCCTAAGTTTCTCGCCTAACTTTGTGTGTACGCATAACTTTAGTGTCTTTTCCCTACTTACGCGTAACCTAAACCCACGCCAGTAACTCTTGATTGTTACGCCGTAACTTTGGTGTTTTTACGCATAAGTGCTACTTGGCTATTGTGATTTCTACGCCTAAGGATACTTCATCAACAAAGGTTCATTCGACTACAAAGAACCATTTTACCAACACAAGTTTTCAACATGTCACAACCACCATACTCTAACTATTTCCTTACACTTATTCTCAACGACAACAACAACTAAGTCCACAACATCAACAATGGAATCAACAAACAAGCAATTTATCAACAACAATTTAATCAACAACATACTCCACAACTTGGAGCAATTCCTCCACCACAATTGGTTCAAACACCACCAAGCCTTCAAGTTCAACCCTACACAAACGATTTCAATCAACATCCATCAAGGAACACTATGAAGGAACCCACTTGGTTTGCAAAGATGTGTGAAGCCTTAAGCGACCAACAATCAATTCATGAGGTGGATCACTGATAGACCTCCAATGCTCACTCTAGGAAACTACGATCAATGGGTGATTAGGTTCTTTAGGTTTTGTGATCTAAAGAAGCCACATGGAAAGTTATTAAAGAAGGTTATCTTGTAAGGTCCATTTCGGATGCCTATCGTCATTGTGCCGGAGATCCAAATGCTAATCCACCAAGAGATGAACAATCAAACATTGCTACATTGCATTGGACCTCAATCCAATAGAACTTCTACACTATGAAGTCGATGAGCTTGCAATGCAATATATCCTTTTAGGATTACCAAACCCAATTCCTCAAGTGTTGATGCTCAAAAGGCGCAAAGGCAATGTGGGAACATATTCATCTTCTTATGGAAGGATCTCGCACTCAATCAGAGGACATGGAATCCAAAATTTACTTGGCTTATGAACACTTCATGATTGAACACGAGAGACACTAGAGTCTTATCATCATCGATTCTCGACATCATAAATGATTTGGACAAACACAACATCATCATGCCAAGAATTGCGTTAATACTAAGTTCCCGAGTAGTCTTGGTCCCGAATGGGAGAAGTATGTCATTTTCTCCGTCAGCGAAGAACATGCATCATTCTACATACGGATTGTTGTACAATTACTTGAATCCTCATCAAAAGGAAGTTGATAAGGAAAGGATTCTCCGTGCTCAAATTGCTTGACTTCACATCCGAAAATCAACAACTTGCCTTGTATGCTCAAAAGCAGTTATCCTCCTCAACCAAGAACTCAACCAAGCGCCAATAACACACCAAATGATCAATCACAAAATCTCAACATAATCAATTGGTTCCATACAACAACAATGCTCAAGCATTTGTCGCTGAAGCTAATGAGGAATCCGATCCGTTCAAGCATTGCAACAAGGATTTGTTATGATTGCTAATGCTTTTAGCCGTTATACCAACAAATCCAACAATCGTATTCATTCCTCATCTAACACACGGAATCAAATTGTTGTGAACAATGGACGAGTTGAAGTTCGAATCGTGGTTATGGTCGTCGGATGGCCGGTGGTCAAGGGTTTAATCTTTGTGGGTAGGAATAACAACGAGCTCAAGTGGTGGAGCAGGAAATGATCGAATGGGTTGAATGGTCTTGATGCTACAACCGCAATGAGAAGGACACTGCTAATGCATGCCCAAAGCCGAGGACTAGGGGCGTGCTTATCACAAAGAGGCTCTTCTTTAGCTCTTAAGGATGAAGTGGTGGAACTCTCACGGACAAAGAACAGAGCTTTATGGCGGATGCGACTCGGATGATGATATGGAGGACTTGCGAGGCCAATGCATTTGTTATGTTAATGGCTAATATGCAAGAATTACACATGAGTGACACAGGCCTAGTGTATGACATCGATGGCTTGTCTCGTGTGCCGAACAAACCATATTTATCTCGATCTAATATCTCCGCCAACATATCGAATCCGCAAGGCTCGAATATTCAAAATGAGTCATCTACATCTCATTCCACCGATTTTCAATTAGACCCGTAGTTACATTTGACGATCAAGATGACCTCATGGTTTCCTTTGATACTCAAATTGACTCGTGGTTATACTTGAGGATCTAAATAATGATCATGTTGCGACTCCGTTGAACAAGCCGAACTTTGCCTCATCCGGATCTTGCTCTTTACTTAAAGACCAAGACAATCCCAAATTGAAGAATGTTGTGCATTAAATCAAAACTTAAAAAGTAAAATGCCTTTGCTAACCAAGGATTTTGAATGTTACTCAATTTTTAAAACTCAAGAAAACCGTGAAAAAGGTTTTGAAGCCGCTTTTGCTAAATCTCATCAAAGCGAAAAATATTTAGAGACGGATCGTGATCTAGCCGCTTCAAGAATGCTTTGTTATGCGAGATAGAACAATGAAACATGAACATAAAAAGCAAATTAACGCTCTTACCTTGGAAAATCAAAAAGCTAAAGGTGAGTTGTTAACTTGTCAAAACAGTTCTCAGCATACAAAAAGCATTCAACGGAACGAATAGATGATCATCTTGAAGAAATCATCGACTTGCAAAACAAACTTAAAGAGTTTAAAGCGTTGTTTACAAACATGGTGAGTCGAATCGCTATTGAAAAGTTTACTTTAAAACCCAATCCAAATGGATATGGGTGAATCTTGCCGATTACAAACCTAAGCTTTCAACCAAAGCATTCAAACCAAATCTCAAGTTTCCAAAGAGAATATAAAATTGATAATGTTTATGAGTGTTGTTGAATATCATCGTCAAGAGGAATTAGATGCTGAAGGCGAGAGTCGATCAAAATTAAAAGCATTGTTTACAACAAACCTTTTAATTATTCAAAACCGGTCACTTTCGTCACCAACGGATTCTTCTAACACACCAAGGGTTATCATAAAACGTCTCGAGTCTTCTAATGTTAATCCCCAACCGATTATGCACAAATTTATGGTGCTTTACCTTCCATCGATGAAGTAAACTCAAAACACGAAAATCGCAAAATTCTTAGATATTTTGACATTTTCATGGATGACCTCAAAACTTTAGAACATGAGATAGAATATCATTTCGAAATCAAAGTTCAACACTTTCAATCGCCTCCGCGCGAGAACAAAGAGACATTTTTAGAAAAATCTTTTACCAAATGTTAAAATTTGAAAAGTTGTGCATTATCTTGGGAGCAGGACTTTCATAAGGAACTTGGATTGATGAAGGTCGTTTTCGAGAAAACAAACGTCTATTTCTAATACTAAGCGTAAAAGAAAATGTTGAGAAAAGATGTTGATCGACTCTTGAAAGATGTTATACGTGTTGATATCCGTAATGTTGTGTTATTCAATTCTTTGCCACATGCATCGATTATATCTCGACATCGTTGATAATGTTGTAATCATGTGAGAATACCGATAATGTGCTTTAGATCGAGTCTTTAAAAGTTGAAAACGAACGTCTCTTACACGAACTTTCAAATGCAAAACGTCGTCTTCAATGGTGTCAAAAGATTGTCAAAATCGTGAACTTGCTTTGCAAACCAAAATCCACCGCTTGCAATCAAACAATTTTTATCCTAAATCGAGCAACTGGATGATCAAACGTGTCTTTGAAAAGTCAAATCTCAAAATATGAACAAGAACTCGTAAAAGTTAAACAGAATATGGTGTCATATTTGATTTACTCAACAAGACTCGTCATGAAGCATCAAACGAACTTGATCACTATCTTGCACACACTAGAGAAGTAATGAATTTCTTTGGTAATATTCGCTACAAAATCAAGATTTGATTCACACTATCTTTAAGTTACGAGAAATGTTAGGAAAGTATGAACTACTTCCGCTACCGTGATTAAGAGAATAGCACCGGTAACACTTAGAAATCGTGAACCTAGAATCACTACTTCCAAATCACAAGTTGCTAACGTGCTTCCTTCTCTTCGAAACAGAATAGTTGCGTCTTTTCCAAACGTCCGCACTTCACGACCTAGGAGCACTCAATCGAAGAATAGGAAGTTGCGACCTAAGAAAAGATCAATAAGGAATGCTAAAGTAGAAGAACACCCTAGGACTATGAATAAGACTCACGTTGCTTCCACTATAGACATTGCGTCCGCAAATGTAATAGAAATAGTGATGTAACGAATGCTAAACCTTTAAGTACTTTTGATATTCATCGATGCACCTTGTGTTATTTGTCGTAAAAGTATAAATTCGATTGTCATGACAAATGTGTTGCTAAAGCTATAATCTCTCGTTTACGGAATCCTAAGAATCGAAATACCTCTAGGCCCACTAATCATTCTAAGTCTGCTTGGTAGACCGCCTTCTTTAGATTCTAAGGCAAGCATTGTTGTCCTCGTAGCTCAATTTCACCTTCAAAGAATGAAGTACCACCTAGTGCATTCACTAAGACTAAAGCTAATAGTAGTTATAGATGGCGAAATGGATATATAACACACTAGGATTTAAATGGATGCCTAAAGTTATTAATGTGTGTATGTCTACTATAATCGCTCAAAAACCTCTAACATTTCGGGTTCCACATCTACTTCTATTCCATCTATGTAAATGCATGTGTAATGCGGGTGATCTGGATCATTCTCCGGATTGTTGATAGCGGATGTTCCCGACACATGATGAGCAACCTTAAGCTGTTATCAAACTTTATTGCAAAGTTCATTGGCTTTCGTCGATTCGGGAATGATCACCAGCAGACTATCATGGGCTACGAGACTATATCAATGGGAACATCGAAATTAGCGTGGTTTATTATGTGGAAGGCCTCGGTCACTGTCTGCTTTCGATGGGTCGGTTATGTGATGGAGATTGGAGGTTGCTTTGGAGAAATCTTGTTTCATTCGTGATCTACAAGGGAACGACCTTATGTCCGGCTCGCGTAACTCAAGTCTTTACACTATCTCTATGCAAGACATGGTTGCTTCATCTCCCATCCGCTTACTTTCAAAGGCAACATCAACAAAATCCTCGGCTATGGCACCGTCGCCTCTCACATTTAAACTTTCAAACTATAACCAATCTTGCTCGACACAAACTAGTTGAAGGTCTCCCATGATTCCGTATTCAAAAGATCACCTTTGCTCACTTGTGAACAAGGGAAAAGCACTCGTGCTCATTTTCCTTCAAAGGTGGAACACGACCTTAGCATGTGCTTCATCTTCTTCACATGGATTTGTGTGTCCCGATGCGCGTGCAAACGATCAATGGCAAACGCTACATCTTAGTAATTGTTGATGACTATTCACGATGGACTTGGGTCTACTTTCTTCAAGCAAAGACCAAGCTCCACAAATGATCATCACCTTTCTCACAAAAATTCAAGTTCGACTCCCGAACACCGTCCAGCCAAATAAGAACAGATAAAGGAACCGAAATTGTTAACCAAACCCTTCGTCAATTTTATGAGAAAGTGGAATTCAAAGATCAAACATCTATTGCACGATACCGTAACAAAACGGAGTTGTTGAACCACGAAACCGAACGTTAGTGGAAGTCGCAGAACAATGTTAATCAATGCTAAACTTCCGATTACTTATGGGTGAAGCTATATCATCGCATGCTATACTAAAACCGCTCGATGATGACTAAACGCCACAACAAAACACCTTTGAGCTTCTTCATAACCATAAACCGAATCTCAAACACTTTCATGTATTTGGATCCTTTGCTATCCGAATAATGATCGTGATGATTTTGAAAGCTCAAAGCCAAAGTCGACATTGGAGTCTTCATTGGATATTGTGAGAATTCTAAAGGTTACCGGATTTGGAATCGTCAGACAAAGCGAGTGTTATGGAAACGATTCATGCTCATTTTGATGAACTTACGGAAATGGCTTCGAGTATAACTTGGAACCCGGTCACAACCGCTTAAATTTCCTCAACCCCATCATCACCGAACAAAGCCCCAGCTCACTCGTCAACAAATGGAAAGGTTATTTGCTCCTACGCTCGGTGGCGATATTGATGAACGTGCTCCTGTGTATCCATTTGCTTCACCGCACAACCCGATAATACTCTTATACCGATACACCGCTACAACAACTACTGTTGAAGAAGCACCACCAGTTGACTCCACCATATGCTTGAACAAACCGCTTCCAACAATGATGAACCGCCGATGATATTCTTAATGAAGTACCCCACCGCGATTTTGATCCAAATGCGTTCTTTAACCCGTTTGCTAATGACACTTCTTTTGCACCGATGTCGCGGAATCATCAACAAACCATTTGAATCCTCGTAATCGCACAATGTATACCAACATCAACCTCTACACATCGATGGACAAAAGACCATCCTCGCAAATATTATTGGCAACCCGAATCAACCAGGTTGTTACGAGACAACGCCTTCACACAGATGGTGAACATTGCATTTATGCACTCACCGCTCGCTAACTGAGCCTAAAACATTAAAGACGCAATGACAAAAGACAAGCTGGATTGAATCCATGCAAGAAGAACTCAACCAATTCAAACGCCTTAAAGTATGGAATCGGTTGAAAGACCAACGAGGGTCTACGCCATTGGTCTCAAATGGATTTAGAAAACAAATTGGATGTGAAGGGAACGTAATCCGAAACAAGTCACGCCTAGTTGCTAAGGGTTATCGTCGGAAGAGGAATAGACTTTGAAGAATCTTTTGCTCCGGTTGCTCGCCTTGAGGTTGTTAGGATATTTTCGCGTTCATGCTCATATGAATATGACGGTCTTTCGATGGATGTCAAACTGCGCTTCTCAACGGACAACCGAAAGAAACGGTTTATGTCACCAACCGGAAGGATTAGTTGATCCCGAGTTCCCAAACCATGTCTACAAACCGACAAAGCTCTTTATGGTCTCAAACAAGCTCCTCGGGCATGGTACGATAAGCTATC